>WBNM01025988.1:0-23040 GCA_013399055.1 Ramphastos sulfuratus | reverse complement strand
TCCCTCTCCCTCTCCCTCTCCCTAATCACACAAAAAAATATGGTTGGAAGAGACCTCAAAGATCATGCAGCCAATCCTTTCACTGTCAGGTGCTCTCGAGTGGGTTCTGCATCTGAAGACCATCTCAATAGCCTGAATCACACAGTAATCCCCTTCTCAACCCTTAGATCTATTCTTCAAAACTAGATAGAAGTCTGTGAAGGTAGACAGGTAGTTACCATATCAGAGTTGTCTTGTATATGATCATCCTGGGCAGAATCACTTCTTCCTCTTTCCTCTCCCCACAGGCCTCAAAGAGTGCTTCAGATCATACAGCATGGAAAATTAAAAGATCAGTGCAGACTCACAGACCTTTTTTCCCCTTACTTTTGCCATTAGAGAGATAGTTTTAATGTTGGCACTCCCAGTAGCAGCACAGAAATTGTATTAGTCATGAAGAGCTAAGAGGACTGAAAAATGAAGATAGCAACACAAATCACTGGATTAAATGCACAAATATTCAAAATAACTTCTTTTTTTCAGTACTATTTATGTTCACATTCCCAGGGGTATGACTTGTAGAGAAATCTGAGCATATTTTCTATTTTGATCTGATGCTACAGGTAGGATTGTCCATAAAAGTGTCCATTTCTTATGGTTATGCACTACCAGACTAAAAAATTCCAGGTACTCTAAACCAAACTGCACTTGCAGTTGTGGTTTGTATGTGCTAGAAAGGGGTGTGGAAAGATTGGAAGACAAAGAAATTCAGAAAAAAAACAGGAGTGAGGAACTCTTATCTTTTCAAAACATTATAAGATGAATGCAAAGAGTAACTTACTTGGCATATGCAAGGACATGACATATACAGAAGGTGACAGATGTGAAAAGGAAAGGAGAAAACTCGAGATGACTTAGTGCTGAGAAGTAGCTTGCTCAAAAAGCAACCTTTGTACTGAGGGTATCTGAATCATGGCCTTTGTACACAGCTCAGCCTCTCAGACTGGAAGGATTTTTCTTCAAATATACAACTATGTATAATCAAAATCAAAGAATGGTTTGGGTATCATCTACTTCCAGTCCCTCCCTGGCATAGGCAGGGACAGCTTCCACTAGACTGTATAATATAGCTCACAGCCCATCCAACCTGGCTTTGAATGATTCCAGAGAGGGTACATCTACTGCTTCTATGAGCAATCAATGTCTCACCACTCTCACAGTGAAGAATGTCCTTGCATCTAACCTACATCTNGTTGTGGCTGCTCCCTGCCTGGAGGTGTTCAAGGCCAGGTTGGATGAGACCTTGAGTGACCTGTGCTAGTGGGAGGTGTCCCTGCCTATGGCAGGGGATTGGAACTGGATGATCTTTGAGGTCCCTTCCAACCTTACCATTTTATGATTCTGTGATTAAAAGCTGAGCTGTGCTTTCTCTCTTAATGAGATGGTGGTGAAGCTATCCTCTGAACGTTTATATATTTATGCTCTTCCTCCTATAAATCCTCACTGGTTCTTCCTCAGCTGAGAAAACAAAATGGCAAACAATATCCATGGCAGATTCAGATACATTGTTGGCTGTACACAGTCAAATAGAAAGAGGTGAACAAGGCAAATGGTCACTCAAAACCTTAAAGAGCCTTAACCCACGTCTACAAGAGGCAGATATTAAACTACTTCCTTTGAAATAATAACTGAAGTAATCATATGAAAAGAAATGGANATTCTGTGATTCTGTGATTTGCCCTTAGTGAAGACATGCTGGCTTTCACCAGTCACCTCCTTGTTTCCCACATGCCTCTGAATAGTTTCCAGAAGGATCTGTTCCATAATCTCACTGGACACAGAGGTGAGGCAGATAAACCTATATTTCCACAGGTCTTCTTTCTTCCTTTCTCAAAAATGAGGGCTATGTTTTCCCTTTTCCAGTCAGTGAGATCTTCCCTGCCACAACTTCTCAAATATGGTAGATAGTGGCTTAGTCACTTTATCTCCCATTTCCCTCCTGACCTGTGGGTGCATCTTATCAGCTTCCTTAAATGGTCTCAAAACCAATCTCCTACAGTGTGTGATTCTTCAGGGGTTACTTGTATGTTTGTGAACATGGTCAAACATGAAGGACATGGAACTGTTGGAGCCGGTCCAGAGGAGGGCCACAAAGNATTAAACTACTTCCTTTGAAATAATAACTGAAGTAATCATATGAAAAGAAATGGACTGAAAGAATAAAAAAAAAAAAAAAAAAAGGTTTTGTTTGTTTTTAAAAAAAATTAGCACTTTTTTGGTTGCTGACTTGATGAATTCTTAATGTTTAGTTATCAGACCAAAGTGGAGAGGAAGCTTTCTTGCTCCAGGTGTTGTGGTGATTGGAGGAGACTATTAGATTGGCTTTGAACCCTTCTCAACCAGGCTGTAGCTTTCATCCAAGACATTTAGACAGTCCAAATCTGCACAGTCATTCATTTCAATAGCACTCTCTTACAGTTTTATTGCTCTGTTGCTATGCTCATATCAATAAATATTTCTAAACGACGTGACAATTTGCAGCTTTTTAAAGGGGTTAGTCAAAAGGAGATGAATTCCAAGTTCAATTAACATGCTATGAACCTGGCAAAGAGCACACAAAGGAATAAAGGTAAAAATTTAAAACTGATTTGCTTTACAGTTATCCACTCTGGATGGTCTAAATCAAGCATAACAACCACCAAGGAAAGGACTCCAAAATTTCCTGTAACCGCTGAAGTTGTCTGCAGTTTTCTCAAAAGCAACTTCCCCACCTGCCTTGTAGAAGCAGCTCAGCACTGTGTTGGTAATCTTAGGATCCACATCTTTCACAGAATCACAGAAACATCCAGGTTGGAAAAGACCCTCAGGATCACTAAGTCCAACCTAGAACCCTGCTCTACAAGATTCACCTTAAACCATATCCTTAAGCACCACATCCAAACCAACCTTAAACACATTTAGGGTCTGTAACTCTACCACCTCCTTGGGCAGCTCATAAATTATAATTTGTCTTCATAGCGAAAGGGAAAAGAAATCAAATTAAAATGAAAATACAGTAGATGATAGGAACTAAATGCTGAATTTTAAATGCCAGTATTCTCATTTAATGGCCAAAGAACAATTCACACAACTAGAGAAAAGAGCTTTTCAGTCCCCTTGTGTTTTCTTTTTACATTTGTCAAAATGCAGAGTTTAGAGTTAGAAACAAACATCTATACTGATGGAGAAACAGTATCCAGCGGGTCCCCAGATACTTGAACATGAACCCTACAAGGATATGTAGACTCACACTGCTTTTCTGGAGTGCTTGTAAAGCCAACTCTTCTAACAGCCTCTGTCCCCCATATTCCCTGACTAGATCATGGTGGTGACAACTACACTGCTGACAACATATGAGCACTATACTCTGGTGTCATTCACAAGTTGACATTGCCAATAGCAATAGGAGAAGGTGCATGAAATGAAAGAATTCTTTTCTGTTTTTCACCCCAAAGCTCATACACTTGTGCCTATAAAAATAATCCCTCCTACTTTTAAATGCTTTTATAAAGTTGATTCCTGACAGTTTCTCACTTTCAGGGCATACAGAACCAGGATATTCAAGAGGTGAAGCCACTGACATCAAACTGTAATAAGCGTTTTCATCAAACCATTGTAGTTCAAAGGATTGTCAATATGTGAGGCTCAGTTATCACTGCCTGGAAATCTCTTTAAATGTCATTTCTAGCATCAACAAGAAGTGAAATATGACTCCTGATTAGTCAAAAGAATGAGCAGCAGTACTAAAGCATTAGGAAATTTATAGATCCACGCCATATGTCACACATTTACTGAAACAAACTGATGATTGATGGAACAGATTATATTTTTCTTGCATTCCTCACTTCCCCATAGCACCTTGTGCCAATTAATCTTCATTAGGGTGTGGTATAAGATCAAATTTTTAAGCAATTGTCAAAAGAAAAAAAAACTCTTGAGATATTTTCCTGTGAAAATCACCCTGTTACTTTGAATGCTAAGGCTGGAAAAAACAAAGATATAGAATCATAGAACGGTTTGGGTTGGAAGGGACCTCCAAAGGTCACCTAGTCCAATCCCCTCCATTAGATCATGTTGCCTATAGCCCTGTTGAGCCTGACTTTCAGTATGTCCAAAGGCCTCAACTAGCTCTATCCTTGAGGAATAAACAATCTCTTTCCTAACAGCAGAATGATTTAGCTTTTTTCATTGTTTTGTTGGGAGTTTTGGGTTGTTTTGTTTGTCTGCTTTTAATTTTTATTATTTCCCACAATCTATTGCACACTGTCCTAAGATTTACTTTTCTCTTACCTCTATGTATGTCTATTTCTTCTCCACCTCAAATCAAAGATTTGAAACTCTGCTTGCAAATGGTTTTCACTGTTGACAGAACACACAAAACTAACCTAGATTATAGATTNCGAGACCTTGAGTGACCTGTGCTAGTGGGAGGTGTCCCTGCCTATGGCAGGGGGTTGGAACTGGATGATCCTTGAGGTCCCTTCCAACCTTACCATTCTATGATTCTATTATTCTATGGTTTATGCTCCTTAATATTTACTATTAGCAAAAAGTTAATCCCATCCTCCATGTCACACACCTTAAAATGTAATTTTTCTAAGAATCCTGCCACTGCTACCAAGCACAATAGAATTTCCTGTTTCATAAGCAGATCTTCAAATAACATTTAGAAGATGGGAAACATGGAACAGAAGCTTAGTAGATTGTCTCTAACTGCTTTCCTGGTTGTTCTTTTCCTGGTTTCTGATGCACTATTATGAAGCATTACAGTGTTTGACAGGTTCTTGGCCCATACAGGACATGACAGATATTCTTACACAGTTAAGTAACAGTTACATTACTGAAGGGATCAAGAGGCAGTTAACTGATATGCTCACCTTTGGTTTCTTTAATAACCCTAACAATTATGTTTATATTGCAGGTCTTGCTATAGCAACCTCGCTGTGCAAACATTTAAAACCCATCACGCTCTGAATATGAATCTAATTAACAGCCAGATTACAGATATGCCCAGCTATTCATTTGCAAACTGCAAACTGGTATAAAAATTAGAAACAGATTAAAAAAAAAAAAAAAGATTGTGAACTTTCAGAAACAGCTTTAATTGCTGCTTTTTTAGTGTTTACAAGTGTTGCATATCTAAACATTTATGAACTGAAAATTTAACTTGGACTTGGGCAAATCCTCATCTTCCATTCATTGTTCTCTGTGAAACTGTTTCCAGTTTTGAGGGAAATGTCATAACCACAATGCAAAACAATCAGGTTCTCCAACTTTCTACTGGCCATATGACCTATTCTGGCCATATGAGTTCCATTCTTGGCTGCCCACTAAATCTACTTCTGATGGAAGAAGGAAAGGTTTTCAGCTTGTCACTCCTTTCCAATAGTTCTTCATAGAAATTGGAGAAGTGGCTTTGAATGCCTTTGCTTGGGAAGCTCACAGAATGGACAGAAGTGCTTCAGATGCAGTGCTGCTTTGGGTACATGCAATAAACATCCATGCTGATTGTATTTCTGAGTTGCATTTCATGCTAGGCTCAGGTACTACTGAATAATCAAGCATGTACCTTCTGGAAAATAGTCAGGCAATGCATATCTGGTGATCAAAATGGAGCTTGTTTGAGAATGCAGAGCCTGGCTCCCAGGAATAGTTGGCATAAAGGAACATCAGGGCAGCTCTGTAGTTCAATAAATGGATGTTAATTACATTCATATGTCTCCAACTCTACAGATTATCTTAATCTTGTATATGCAAGAATTAGAAACCTAAATCAAATTGACACCACTTTCAGGTGTCAGACTAAGCTTTCTGTATTTTACAAGCTTTACCAATGAATTAAAGAGACTCCTAAAAAGGAGGATTTTCACAGGCGTTGATCTAAATGCTGCCACTGAAGTCCACAGGAAATCTCCTAAGAGTATCAATGGAATACAAGCTAGAGAAATGTTGAAACATTCCAGAACCACAGAACCACAAAATCACAGAATGGCAATTGTTGGAGAGGACCTCTGGAAATCCTCTAGTGTGATACCCACAGGAGGTGTGCCTGTGTCCCAGTTTGGGGTGGGTCTCCATCCCTATGGTTTTAAGGGGGACCTAGGATCCCTCACACTACCACACACAGTAATGCATCCAGAATGGTTTTGAAAATCTCTAGAGAAGGAGACTCCACTACCTTTACGGGCAGCCTGTTCCAATGCTTTGCCACCCTGAAAGCCAAGAAGTTTTTCCTTATGTTTAGATGCAGCTCACTGTGGTAGACTTTGTGCTCATTGTCTCCTGTCCTGTCACTGGGCACCTCTGAAAAACGTTTGACTCCATCCTCTTGACACCTGGCCTTCAGACTTTTATTGTCATTGATAAGATCCCCTCTCAGTCTTCTCTCCTCCAGGCTAAACAGACTTGGGTGTCAGGCTCTCCTCATTAAAAGAGATGCTCCAGTCCCTTTCATCTTTCCTCTAAATGATTTTGTAACTCTAGGAATACAGTAAAAAGAAATCATTTGGCACTTTGCAGCAGGAAAACAGTGGTAGTGTCAAATAACAAGGGAAACTTAGAATGTGAAACGTGAACTCTAACAATAAGGGAAATGTGTGCCAGTGTTACAAGTTGTATGCTGGAGGCTTTCCAGGGACTGCTATATTCACTATAAATCCTGCTGGTGACAGATGGAGTCTCTCTTCCCTACTATTGATATTTCCTTTTCATTTGTGTTTGTATGAGTATTGACCAAATTGTTTAAACAGGGATCTGAGTGAGTATCAAGTTACATGATCAAGGAGACTGCGAATTTTAATACCACATTTACTTGAGGACGTAGAGGTTAACACAGAGGTTGAACCACTTCTCCACAAGACAGGCTCTCATTAATTTTAGTGGCTATTAGTTTCTGTATCCAGCTCTCAACAGTTGCTGAAAGCATTAGGAGTATTTTATGGGAAATGTGAACTCTCACAGTGTGACACCTTTTTGGTTTGTACAACACTTAGGACAATAAAATTCTGACCCCTGGGTAGAGCTCCTACAAGACAATAACCATAGATATTGTAGCTGTAAATTATAGCCAAATAGGGATTTTACAAGTACCAAATATTTACATTACACCAGACACTAGGTCCAAAGTTCAATCAGTCTTTATTGGAAATGTGGATTCAAATATATCATCTTGTGTACATTTAAACTCACAATTTATGAATATGAGAATTTAGATATGTAAGAAATTCTGAGTGTTCTTTATCCAGACTTCATTGTGGTTCACTAACATAAGCTACCAGCTAATTCCCTCTACCAACATGCCACATATTAGGTTTTTGATGCCACTGACACATGAAGGACATCATAAATGAGAGCTTTCAACTAGATGTTATCTCAATTTTAAAGAGCTATCCAAGGCTTTGCAGGCACAAAATGATTTACAGTTCACTTGGGGTGCTATGTTGGTCCCTTTTCACTGAAGTACTCCAGTGCAGAATGTCTCCCTCCATAAACAGGGAAAAAAAACCCCACCTTTACTTCATTCTACTCTTTCTTCCTAACAATCTTCCTGAAAAAAAAAAANNNNCTGAAGAAAAAAAAAAAAAAAAAAAAAAAGAACTATGGAGTAATCACTTTTTGCCTGGTTCAGACTTTGTTCAAAAAATATTGTCATAAAATAAGAATGGAAGCAATTCCTATTGAGGACTATGTGCCCTGTGTTTAACCAAAGAAATTTATTCCTGATTTTAATGGTCTATGTAGCAAAACAAAAAAAGTAAGCAAGGTTTCAACAAGGTAAGCACAAAATTAGTAACGTGGACAACTAAGAGGATTGGTGTTTCCTCTCTAGGTTCATATGAATTTTAAATCCCTTCCTTTGTACTTAGCTGGGTTCGTGGTAGTAAAAGCTTGGATCACAAAATGCTTCTTACATGATAGAACTATCAAATAGGACATAGGATCTGTCAGTAAACAAAATATCTCTATCTTATATAAACAAGTAAAAACTTACTTAAAGTCCACACTGTGAAATAGATATTCCAATGTCACTTAATTGGATGACAAAGAAATTGTAAACTTTTCTAACTGTGCAGTTAACAGACACCAAACCCAGAATGTCCATTCTACAGAGGTCTGTATATCTAAAGCATGTGTGCTTGTATTTGTACTATCAGAACCTTATCTTATGACTCTGAATTTATAAAAAAAAAAAAAATAAGGCAATGAAAATCACTTGGCTTGATGGCACCAAAAGGCAAAATGTTGATTTTGATTTATCTTGTAACTGAGTAACGTGAGATGTCCTATCAAACACCTTCAAATGAATAAATATTCTGACATGCAAAGTCACAATATTCTGCCAAAGAAGGTCAGCTAGAACAGTTGGACTTAACTGAAATCATTTCAGTGTTCTTTACAGAAATGCTATTGAAATCTTAGCTGCTTAATTTTCATGAGGTGCCATTCCCCAACAAACCCAAGATCATTGCAGAACATTTTATAAGAGTACAGATTTATTAATTTTTTTTTTTATGTGCCTCTTAATGGTAACAACTCAAAATGGGAGACACAAAAGTGTTTCATATTAGCCTAACTTTGCCTCCATGGAAGGAAAGTTGATAGGGAGAGTAAGTTACCAGACATTTCCTTAGCCACATGTGTAACTACTACATTGAGTGACTTATATTGAGCAGTGTCATGGCAGAGTGATGGTAAATTTACTCCTACTTCAGACCATATCCTATTACAGCCAATTATATATTATTTTTCCCAGCTCCAAAATGTAAAACAGAGAACAAAAAGGACATCTAGGTTAATACCCTGCTTGCCACTCTACTCTCTGTATAAATTATGCAGAGAAAAGCTGTTCAAATTTATCCTGCCTGTTAAGAACATCCCACCACAAAAATATTTTGCAACTAGCACTGAATTAAATCCTTTGTACTTTCCTGTGACACTGATGAAGGAATTGTGTGCAATGCCTTCATGACAAACACATCATTAGTGTACATACATTTAAGCTGATTATTTCATTCAGCACAAGGGACATTAGGGTTAGAATGACACAAAAGCACAAACCACACTTGATGTTTCCCAAATACCAAGCTTTGTGTGATCTAATCAAGATTTCATCAAATGTTTTATTAAACTCAGTCACGCGAGCCCTGCTGAAGCCAGATGATCTCTTATTATCAACTAGCAGTAAATTACATTCATTTTTTTAACTGAATTTCAATGATAACCTTCCAAAAATACTTGGAAGCTAGAAGGAGGTCAACTTATGAAAATACAAAATTGCAGTTGTGTTATTTCCCTAGAATTAAATGGTGAGCAGAGGAAATCTGGGTTATAAATGTTACTGATCACAAAAATAGTGGAGATTGAGGGTAGCAATATATGGTATGGTCATTAATGACCAAAAGGAATTCACTTTAATTTACTAATTAGTCTTCATTTGTATTACAAATAGTATCCTTATAATTTCCAGACAAATAATAAGATTTCTGACCAGTGAGATAAATCTCATGCTAGTAAACAGTATAAAAATTACTGCATGTGTCCTCCACCTTTTTTATGTAAGATGAACAGGGGAAAGACCTAACTATACATACTTAAACACATGAATGAGCCTCTTATTCAGAGGTTGAGAAAGAAAATGCTAATAAAAAACAAAAAATGGTGTTTCTGCATTTGGCCTTTCTGGAACAGATCTTTCTTTAACAGCAGTATGTGCTACTGATGAGTACCAAGGGTAGCAAGAGACTTGACCACCCACTAAACCCCTAACTCTACACCCAAGGAATGCTGAGTGGAAGAATGCCTCTGTTAACCTGAAGACAAAATCAACATTTGTTATCAAGAGGGAAAGAGCATTTCTAAGCCCTGTAACATCAACTCCACAATTGGAAATCATGGCATTAATTTAGCAGAAAGAGCAATTCTAAGTAACAATCCTCCTCTAAAAAAGAAATTCTTTCAGAAATTACAGAACTATACACCTAGAAGAGATACAGTGTTTGCAGCACATGTGAGGACAGAGCTGGGACAGTATCATGAGGAAAAGATGCAAAGGAGATACTCTGGGAGAAGACCTGTGAGGGAGAAGCATCTGGAAGCACATTGCAGGAGATATGCTTCAAGCTAAACCCAAGCAAGGCATTCTGGTACTAAAACAGATGGCACAGGGACTTGTACCATGTGTAGGCACTCAGAACACCTCTGGGTAGAGTTTTTGGAAGGAGGTAGAATAACATACTCACCCTCCACAACGAACTGGAAATCCTTAGACTTCTTATATTCAGTGGTAGCCAAGTTCAGGGGGTTTTAATCACTAAATGGTTTGTAGAGTAACTCTCACCTCAAATTTGATACTCACATGCTACTCAACACAAGACCCATACTTTAGGTACTCCTTGGTTTTTGTAGCTAACTCAAGTAGAAGGTAAAGATAACATTACTTCTGGCAAAGAAAGGTGTCTGCAGGTTTCAGGTGTAAGCTACTATTTGTAACTATGAGTTCTGTTTGCCTGACAACATGAGCAGATTAATTTCTGAATTCCACACTTTCAACTCGAATTTGTAAAGCATAGAATCATAGGATGGTAAGGTTGGAAAGGACCTCAAAGCTCATCCAGCTCCAACCCTCTGCCATAGGCAGGGAGACCTCCCACTAGTACAGGTCACTCAAGGCCTCATTCAACTTGGCCTTGAACACCTCCAGGGAGGGAGCAGCCACAACCTCCCTGGGCAACCTGTGCCAGTGTCTCACCACCCTCATTGGAAAGAACTTCCTCCTAACATCCAGTCTAAATCTCCCCTCTGCCAGTTTAAACCCATTACTTCTCATCCTGTCATTACAAGACCTTGTCAATGGTCCCTCTCCAGCCTTCCTGTAAGACCCTTTCAGACACTGGAAGGCCACTCCAAGATGTCCTGGAAGCCTTCGCTTCTCCAGGCTGCAGAACCCCAACTCTTGTAGCCTATCTTCATAGGAGAGCTGCTGCAGCCCTCTGAGCATCTTCGTGGCCTCCTCTGGACCCTCTCCAACAGCATAATACAGCTTTCTTCAAGGCACAGCTATGTGGGCTATAAATAATTAGCTGTATTATCTAATCCAATAAACAGGTTCAGTTCAGTTCAGCTTAGCCCAAGCTTAATGATAATATTAAGATTGAAAACAAAGAAGGTAGATAAATGATAACTCTTTTTAAAAATGCTACTTAGTTAGCTTCTTTCAGCTGGATGCATAAATATTTAAAAGGCTCAATTCTTACATTTAATGTTTTAAATCTTTCTTCTTATTAGCTTTAGCAGAAAGAAAATCAGATTCAGGATAGAATTTAAATCTTTTTTGCAACAATTTCCTAAAACTAAAATCCTATCAGAAAAGTTGGTTCTAGAGCTGCCTTTGCTGAAGAGAAGCTTCATTTCTGTCAAGTGTGGGATTGATCTGAAGTGACTCTGATATGAAGTGCTGCAGATGTTGTACGTGCTTCAGTAAATAACATGCAAGCAACACTGATTAAGATCATTTCAGTCAATTCTTTTTCAATGTTGATTTTCAATATGTTATAATCCCTTTTGTAATTTCTACAACATTGCCATGATGATGAGACAGCTTCAATCATCCCCCTTTCTGAGGTCACAGAAAATTTGAGGAGAAAATGTGTAGGGTTTTAGTTGCTGTTAACAGAAAAATCTACTTTGAAAGGGTCACTTTGCGATATAAATCTATGAGGTGCAGGAGATCGGTGATTTATTTTATTCATTTAAAGGAATCACATCTGTGGAAACAGCAAATTAAGTCATGATGAGGCCAAGCACCCTGAGGAGTCAGAGAGAAGGATGATTATTAAGCAAGGAGCAGTTAGGAAGCAATCATGCTGCTCTCTCTTTCCGTCCATGTGAGGCATTTCAGAGTGGCTCTGGAGCAATCACCTCACCCAAGTGGTTGAAGTAACCATCAGCACACTGTAGTAACTTCTATTTAGACACTAAGATCATGTTCAGAGGTGCATCCTTTCAAAGCAGATTAGCCTTAAGTCTACATCTTCTTGTACTGCTGCTGGATACCCATAGACAAAATAACTTTTTGCTTCTAACCAAAACAAATTTTAAGAATGAGAAAACTATTGAGTATGCTATATGCAGGTGTGATGCTGATATCATTGATATCAGCAGGAGTTTGGCAATTTGATTTCAGTGAGAAGATTAGATTGATTAAGTAATGGACATTAATAAATGTAGGTTGTTATTAGTGTGGTTTAAAATTAAGTAATCTGTTTCAGTGGCAAATCCTGAGGAAGCCTAAGTACTTAAGTGAGCACTCCATATTCAACTCCTGTATTAGTTGAAGTACAGATCCAGATTTGTTGGTTTTTTTTTTCTTTATTCAGTCAGAGCAAATTAGAGAAATAATTCTGCTGTTTCAAAAGAAATAATTAGATAAAGAGATACCCTACTCTCACATTAAATTCATGATGAATTTGTTCTGGGAGTAGGTGTACATGTGGAGAATGTAAAAGAGAAAGTGTAGTATTTTATTAGGAGGGAAGATCTAGAAAGTAAACAGCATCCTTTCATTATGAATATATTTCTTTCTAAAGGATGAAAGAAATTCTGACAGAGAAGATCATCTTTTTTTAAGGAGAGACATCCTTTGGATTATCTTTATTATATACAGGGTCTTGATCCCAACATAAAATCCTAGCCACTTTGAGGAGCCACGTTTGCAATTTTACTTCCAAATATGATCCAATGGAAAAGATCATAAACTAATTCCTCTATATGCTGATGCTTGAGTAGAATCATAGAACCACAGAATGCTTTAAAGGTCACCTAGTCCAACCTCCTGCAATAAGATGGGGTATCTTTAACTGGATCAGGTTACCCAGAGCCCCATCCAAACTGACCTTGAATGTTTGCAGGGAGAGCTTCTACTGCCTCTCTGGGCAACCTGTTTCAGTGTTTTGCCATCCTCATGGTAAGTCCTTTTGTCTCCTCATTTTTAGTTGAAAACCACTACCCCTTGTTCAGTCAAAACAGGCTGTGCTAAAATGATTGTCCCCATCTTTCTTTTTAGCAAGGCTTGCTTGTCTTATACAGCAGAATATCTATACTGGCTGCCTAATCTTCTTCCAACTGAGCTAAACAGCTCCTAGCTGGTTTACCTGGTTAGTTAAAGTACGAATCCAATTGTGTCACCAAATCTTCACAGTGCAGTCAGGCTATACCAGGAAATCTTGCTGACAGATGCTTGGGAAAGACTCTGTTAGTTCAGAGAAGATAAGAAAACATTGCCTATATTGCAGTAATTTAAACCTCAAAACAAACAGCAAAGTAAATAATTTTAATTAGTACATCATTTAATTTTATTTTTCATGTGTTTCAGTTATATTCACTGGAAAGTGGTGCTAGCCTTGATATTTGGCAGTACAAGTTTATTTGACACTTTTAGCCTCCTGAACATTAACCCATGTGTCTCAGCTACATCCTCAGTACTTTTAAAGAAACATGGTTCAGGCCAGTAAATTTCTATCAAATACATCAGATGAGGATCCAGACTGTAGCTGGTGAGCATCAGGCTTATACATTATTAACACCATTCAAAATATCCCCTACAGATTTGATTTTTCTAAATTATTTTAAAATAGGATGAGAAAGGCTGAAATTAAAGGTGTGAGTACTGCTTTAAAATTGATGGCAGAAGACACTGGCACAGGTTGCCCAAAGAGGTTGTGGCTGCTCCCTCTCTGGAGGTGTTCAAGGCCAGGTTGGAGGAGGCCTTGAGTGACCTGTACTAGTGGGAGATGTCCCTGTCTATGGCAGGGGGTTGGAACTAGATGATCCTTGAGGTCCCTTCCAACCTTACCATTCTATGATTCTATGGTTACAGGAACACAAACTGCTATTTCTCTTTATTTGACCCATCTATTTCCATTTCATCAGGCACTGCAGGAAAGAGGCACAGGACCTGGTAACACCAATGTGCCATGCCAACAGTCTGGAGAGCTGTCTAAACTGGCCAAGGTTTAACAGCGTCTGCTGCACTTAAGGATGCATTTCAGGAAGAGCAAAGACTGGGAATTTCCATCTCTTTCTATGATTCAAAGTGAAGAAATTTGTAACAACATCTCTAACTTTGGAATAGACAACTTGCTAGAGGGCAGGGATGCCATCCAGAGGGACTGGACAGGCTGGAGAGGTGGGCCCAGGCCAACCTCATGAAATTCAAAAAGGCCAAGTGTAAGGTCCTGCACCTGGGTCCCCCCAGGTACAAACNCCCTCCCTGGAGGTGTTCAAGGCCAGGTTGGATGAGGCCTTGAGTGACCTGTGCTAGTGGGAGGTGTCCCTGCCTATGGCAGGGGGTTGGGACTGGATGAGCTTTGAGGTCCTTTCCAATCTAAACCGTTCTATGATTCTATGAGTCTATAATTATTATGACTGGAAATGTAAGCCCTGAAATACAAAACAAGGGTTAGAAGGGTTACCCTGTTACTGAAATCATAAGACATTGTTTCCAGAAGGGCATTCCCAGAAGGAAAATTATGAAATGTATTATGTCAAGACTGAAAGGGCTGCATTTGGAAACATCAAAGCACAGATTGTCAGGGTTAGGACTGTGTCCTAATACCATGAAGATGGCAGCAATGTTGCAATTTATCACATCTATCAGATCTTTTCTTGATAGCTGCTACGAAAAACAAACTGCAAATATGTATCTCAAACTTATAGACCAAAAAAGCAGACAAAAAAATACCCAACAAAACCCAACCTGGACAGCAGGCAAGCAATGTGGCTTAAGATCTATGGAGACTGAAGCAAGCAAGATTTTGAGCCAAACTGTGACCCTAACAGCTGATGACTACTAAAGGTCACAGAAGATCTGCCCAAAGACTGTCACTGCCACTCAAGAGGACCCAGAGCTGTTGTGAGGACTTGGCTGCCAAGTCTTGTCTCCTGTGTTACACAGCAGCAATGCTAGCCAGGCCAGCTGGATACATCTTGCTGCTTTTGAGAATGTGAATGCACAAAATTCACTTGCATAAGGGTTTTGTAAACCTAGATCACCTTCCCCTACCATAAGACCTCACATTTAGTTTTCCAGCACTAATTTCTATGTGATACTATGCCTTCATTACCGATGGTGTGCATCAATAGTGTGTAATGCATTGTTGAATCTGGACATGCCTGTACTGCTGTGGATCAGACAGAAGCAGGGACAAGCAGAGATAGCCTGTTCCAGCAACGTGCTGCTAAAAGAAGCCAACTCTGTCCCTGAGGGGGCACTTGCCCTCTCCTGCTGTACCTGCAGCAGCAACCTGTCCTGGGCACAGCTGGCACCCTGTGAGGGCAGAGGCTGTGAGCCACTCTGGGCCAGCTCTGGCTGGTTTTCTTGTGCCGCCCAACCTCACCCACCAGAGGGATTGGAAAGTGAGAACAAAGGCAGATGAAATAAGGAGAGGTGATTGAATTTAATCCTGAGAGAAGAGAGAGGAAAGGTTTTCCCCACTGCTTATTTTCCTCAGTACTAGCATGGAGAAATGAAAGTTGCTGTTAATGGGCAGTAAACTAAAGTGGTGGAAGATCTGGAGCTGAGGAAAACTGCCAGTGCAGAGCAGGAGCGAGGCCTGCGGGGGTCTGGGTCTGTGAGGCTGGGGGGGACATGTTACCAGGGCTAGAGCCAAGGAAACTGCCAGTGCAGAGCAGGAGCGAGGCCTGCTGGGGTCTGAGTCTGTGAGGCTGTGGGGGACATGTAACCATGGCTGGAGCCAAGGAAAATGCCAGTGCAGAGTAGAAGCGAGACCTGCTGGGGTCTGGGTCTGTGAGGCTGTGGGGGACATGTTACCATGGCTAGAGCCAAGGAAACTGCCAGTGCAGAACCAGAGTGAGACCTGCTGGGGTCTGGGTCTGTGAGGCTGTGGGGGACATGTTACCATGGTGTGCATGGTGCTGAATCTGTGCTTTGAGCTGAGTTCAGGAGGGACTGGGACCTTTCAGCAGAACCGAGCCATGGGGAGCAGGAGAAGTTGAACCCTCAGGTGAAGGAAAAGGTCTGATAGCAAGTCTGGTAAGTTCCTGGGGTTTGTGTTTTGTGGGGACAAGAGGAGAAGTTTCTGAGGAGTTGTTATTCAAACTGTGGTAATGTTAACCTCAACAGTTATTTGCAGGGATGAGGGATGGAGATTTACTGAGTGTGTGTGCACGTTGTACAGAATTAGTCCTTGTTGTCTGAGAGGAAGGGTTTGTTTACAATTCATGTATATTTATATTGTAATTATGCTAAAAGCACAGTTGATAAAGGGATGAGTATTCAAATAGAAATGCCAAGAGCTGTGTTTCAAGAGAAAACAGAAGAGAAGGCAGAGGAGACGTGTGGAAACGAATGTGGTTGGAGATGTAGCTTGGGAGGTGATCCCTGCCAGAGGAGACATGGTTCTGAGGAACTGTGGCCAGTGAGAGGGTTGTCCACTGGGGCATGAACACAGGCAGCCCATAGATAGCCATGTTGGAACAAAGGATCAGTCAGAAAAAGGGAGCCGTGGAGGAAAAGAATCAGTAAGGACTGGCAAAGAAGCAAACCCTTCCACAGCAGCATAATCTCCTTCCCTCTGCACTCCTAAGAAAAAGACAGCTGAGGCTAGGAGGGCAGAGAATAGAGATCTTGGGCTAAGCTGAGCCTGGGGAAGGAGCAGTGGGAAAGATGGACCCTAAGTGTTTAAGTGTGCAAGTATTGAGGGGAAAGACAACCAGAATTTGAGAGTTTTCATTAGTTTGCAATGCACCAAATTAAGTGAATTTCCCTGACTCAAGACTGTGTTTACTGTAATGCTGGGACAAGTAAAAAGTGAGACAAACTGTCTTCCCTCTTTCCTGCATTCCTAGAGGTGTCTGAATCACTCTTGTCAATTTTCCAGTCTCCCTGCAGGTACAATTCACAGCAGTCTTCCAGGCAGGTAGCCAGTAGTCATCACTGATTTTTCCAATAAAAAATGAGACCTTTTCAAGAAATGTGAAAATTCACTTTTGCAACAAAATATGGCTTTCTGTGAGAAAATGTTTGTTTTATGAAACAACAGGCCGGCACTTTTATGTTCAAGAGAGGACCTTAATTCACAGAATTTTAATATATATCTTGAAAGTGATTTTACTAATTTCTTCTCCCTGATATTTTGGCAAATTTCAAGCAAACAAAAGAATTCTTTTACTGAAAACAGATCTAGTTCGTGACAAAGACTTCCATATATTTAGCAGAAAACTGTGTTTTCCTTGTGCTGAGGTGAACCAGGGAAGAGCTACTGGTGTGAAGGTGAAATACTCTCACAGATCTGCTTTATGAATAGCTTGCACTCTCCTCCTAATCATAACTCTTGAGGAGAAAACCTTTTCTGTGAGTGTAGTCAGAAAAATCCACTTTGTATACTTGCATTTATGTCCTGCAGAAGTCTGTTTCTTGTGTGTCTTCTGAATACCATGTCTAGCTTAGTGACAGGAACACATTTATCTTCCTGTCAGTACTGCCGAGCCAATATAGTTGCAGATGGGCAAGCTGTGTTCTATTTTATCTCGTCCATCATCATCAGAATTTCCAGATTAATCCTCAATCAAGAGACTTTCCTCTTGGAGTTGATATTTTAAAGGGAAACAAATAAAGCTTAATTTTGAAATCTTGTCTCTTGATCTGGAAATTCTAAGTCTAAAAAAAAAAAAAAAAAATCATTCCTGGGCTAGGAAAGTGACTGAATGAGTTGTGGTTATAACTAAAGAATCAAAAAGAAAGGGATGTATAGGGAAGAACAGAGGCTGTGTCATTTACTTCTGTGTGCAGTGAGAGCACATGAAACTACACACTTAAGATGTCTTCTGGCTCAGCTGAGGAGAGCAGGTGACACATATTCCTGAGAGTAGGAGTTGTATATTGTGAAGCTGGTTTTTGTGGCAATAAATTATTAAAATGATTTATAAATAAAGAAGTAAATGTGTTATCCAAATGCAACCAAGGAACTTACATGTCACTGGTACTTAGCTGCCTTGGCCAGATCCTTCTGTCTGAAGTCGTTTAAATCCTACTAAGTCCTGCTTCCCTGCTGGCACCAGGAAAACAGCCATTACCAAAGCACATGTTCTATTGTGTCTGCTGCTCAGTGAACTATCAACGGTGTAATAGAAATCTGCTTCCTTACAGGAAAAAGATCTCTTTTCTTTTCTTCTTTGACTCTTATTGGAATGAAAGGGCATTGCATGAAATCAAATCAGGCAGAAGAATAACACTGGATGTCCTACTTCAAAGAGAATGTTTTTATGGCCAGGCAGTGGCTTCTGTATTAAGTAAGATGCAGTCATTAGGCAGAATAAACAAATATAGTCACTAAAAATGGAAATAATACCTCAGGTACCTCAGGTTCAGAACTTAAGGGTGATATTTTCAGAATACTTACTGCTCAGATTCACTCAGGACCTACTTAACCTGTGAGTGGCTTGAGGATTTCTCCTGATAAGACACCTTTTACATTTACTATTGTCAACCTGGCCTGTTGTCAAGTACAAAGTATTCCATTGATATTGTGATCTTAAAAAAAATAACAGATGCAGTGGTCTGGGATGAGCTATCTTGACTTTAGACAGTACAAAGTGGGTAATATGAGTGTGTCAGGTGAGTAAGCCTCAGACATCTATGTTTCTGAAGAGACAATAACCCTTTCTGGTTCATATCCATGGCACTTAATACAGTACTGGAAACTTGAAAGTAATTTTTTTAAAGCAGCTGATTGAGTAAATGGATTAATTTCTGCAAAAAAAAAAATATATATACCCAAGGAGGAATGCTTTGACTATTTCAATTTACATCATAACTCACAAAATGAGCAAAAAAAAGATAGAGAAGAAATGGATGATTAAGGGTTACTGGATTATAGTTGAGAAAGGTTGGAGGGAGTTCTGCTTGAACTAAACAAGGTGATAACTCACAGAGAAAAAGGATTTGTGTGGCTTCCTATTCCAATTTCTTAATACTGTAATGTGGACATTAAGATCATTTGGTTTGTTGCTTATTGGGTTCTGTATGGACTCTATTGTTGTGCTGTATCTTGGTTTATGGAGATATACTCAAGATGGAGCTTGTTGGAGGGAGATATCAGCTTGGCTTTGTAGTTTTATACTTTCTAGCTCTCCAGACTGACATTGCTTAGAGACTGACTTCCATTCTGCAAAGCACTCTGTTTTTACCAGGCTGTTGGGTGGAAACTTTCTGTTTTACAAAGCTACTGAAGCTAAGGTGGTTAATTGTACTCATTCAGTTGTCTTGTTTAAAATGAGGTGGTGTAAAGGTGGAGTAAGGATGAATAGAAAAGATGATTGATTCTGTGTTGCAATGAGTTCTTTATTACTATCGATGTAAAAGTTGCAAACTGTTTAAAACTGCTTAAAACAACCCCAGTGTAGAATGTGAAAAATGTAATAAGAAAGAGAATGAATTAAAGCCTGAAGAAAAAAAAACCTTGCTGAAAATAGTAGATGAAAATGCAACGTGCTTAAGACTTGCTAATTGCTCAACTGAGTCAGACTCGTCTCAGCAGCTGATGGGTGGTGAATGCACACAGAATCAATACACCACTCAGGATTTTTCAGCTCATCAAATCAAGTTAATCTTAAATAAAATAAGATCAAATTATTTAATCTTGGAAAACAATATGCAAATTCTGCAAAGTATGTATTAAGGAGCTTTCTTCTTCTGTTTGGAATCCAGATGGTGTCTGTGTAGTTCCTGAGCAAAGTATTGCATTGTTTTTGCAGTCACAAATCCCTTTTTACCTGCCTGACTGACAAGCTACAACAGATGAACACAAAACAGAAGTGTTTTGCATTTTTGAAAAAGCAGTAGCAGATTTCAATGCATATTAAAGAACAAATCAACTCAAATACACCTAATCCTTCCTCACTCAGAAGAAAAGCAGGACAGTTATATTTACCTTGTGAAATACTGTGTGTTTCTCTTATAATGAGAAATTCATTCTAGCTCCAATTCTGTGGTATTATGTAAATAATCCCTAAAAAATCTTATTTCTAACCAGAATGAAAATTTACACAGATCTACTAAGCTTATCAGAATGTAATTCAGGCTGTCAACTGCTTTCTACATCTTGAGTTATGAAATGGCTTGATAGTGCTGGGTTAACAGTGGGACTTGATGATCTCAAAGGTCTCTTCCAACCAAAACAATGTTATGATTATTGTTTTTTTTCCTTCCTTTTTATCAAGCTTGCAAAAGTGGCTCTTGCTGCTACTGGTCCTTGCTTTAATTTCTTCCCTCATTATAGCTTATAAAAACTAATGAAATAATTGCCTTAAATTTTACTATGTGTATTTGTTAAAGACAATAGAACAGGGCTTTGATCCTCATGAACTTTAAGGCAAAAAAGTTATTTTGTTCCTCATGAGTACAAGCCAGTATAAAAGGATCTCTTAATTCATTGGATGTGATTCTCTTAAACAAATCTCATGACTGCCATTTCCCTTAATACTGCATCCAGTTCTGGACACAGAGCTGTTGGAGAGAGTTCAGAGGAGTACCACGAAGATGATCCAAAGGCTGGAATATCTCTGCCATGAGGATAGGCTGAGGGAGCTAGGGTTGTTCAGCCTCGAGAAGAAAAGACTCTGGGGACACCTTACAGCTGCCTTCCAACACCTGAAGAGAGCCTACAGGAAGGCTGGGAGTGACTTTTTTTAACAGTGTCAGCAATAGGACAAGGGGGAAAGATTTGGAGCTGAGGGACTGTAGGTTTAGACTGGATTTTAGGAAAATGTTCTTCAACACAAGGGTGGTGAGACTCTGGAATTGGTTGCTCTGGAGACAATAGGGTTGTGGATGACTCCTCTCTGAAGGTGTCCAAGGCCAAACTGGATGAGGCCTCGAGCAGCTGAGTCTAGCTGAGAGTTGTCTCTGCCCATGGTGGGGAGGTTGGAATAGATCACAGTATCACAGTNCAGCTTGAGACTGTGTCCTCTTGTTCTGATGCTGGTTGCCTGAGAGAAGAAAGCAATCTCCCCCTGGCCACAATCACCCTTCAGGTAGTTGTAGACAGCAAGAAGGTCTCCCCTGAGCCTCCTCTTCACCAGGCTAAGGTCCTTTCTAAGCCTTTCTGAGATTTTATGAATTGTCACAGATGTCTCAGTTCCACAGAGGAATGGACTTATAGGATTATATTTACAATATTACTGTAGCCAGTGCAGGGAAGGGAGGTATATTTGCTGATAATCTATTCTGACACCAAACTGTCAGATGAAAAGTTCTGGGAAATGGCATCCTGAAGTCCCTCCTTTTCTACTTTATAGCCAGAGAATGTAAATGAGTGAACAATGGGCAGAATGCAAGAAAAGAGGAGGGACATTATGTTCTCTAGCAATAAACTGTAACTATCTTCTGTAATTTATTGCCAGGTCTAGTGCCTGTGTGAGGAGGCTGGAGAGGTTGTATAATCTTATGTCTGATTTTCTACAAACCATACTATAAAGTTCTAGGCTTCTTCAGACAATTTTTATATGTATATATGTTATATATTTCCCTAAGAATGGACTTAAATATATGGTTCCTAAAGATTAATCTTCTCTCTCTTCCTTTATTATGATCAGTGGTAGGTTTGCTTTTGTCAGGTCCTTTCTGATTCTAATTGTGGCTAAGCAGTTGAAAGTGGTTCAGTAAGTTTGTTACCTAAGTCCCTGATCACCTTAGAATGTGTATTCAAGGTCATTATTACCTCCAAATTGTCCAAAGCTGGACAATTTTACATAGCACTGTTGTGTTTAGCACTAACAGTTCCTTACTTTTGAAAACTGAGCCTTAGGAAGGTGTTGGAACAGGCTGCCTAGGTGGGTTGTGGAGTCACCATCCCTGGAGTGTTCAAAACACATGCAGACATGGCACTTTGGGACATGGTTTACTGGGCATGGTGGTGTTAGGTCAATGGTTGGACTTGATGATCTTAGAGGTCATTTCCAACTGAAACTATTCTATGATTCTATGTATATGTTCCCTGTTTTACCCCACTACTTATTTATCACTGAGCTCAATCTCACTTGTTTTTCATCTATTGGATTTGCAGACATCTTCCTTACTCCCTTAACCCTATTTTGCTAGCATCACTTCTGGGGTTTTTGTTATTGAGTGTTTCCTGATTGTAGGATATGCACTTTTTTAGTTCTGACAAAGAGACCTTTTAGATCTTGTTAACTCATTGCAGATTTAGATTTTATTTTTTTTAACATTCTTCCTGTGTTTTGTTGGGTTTTTTGTTTGTTGTTTGTTTATTTGTTTTTTAATAACTACCTTATGTCTTACACAACTTCCAAAAATAGTTATTTCAACAGAATATTTTGAATGTTTAAAATTCTGAAGCAATGTCTTCATCAATCTACAGCTGCTCTGGCCTTTGAACATTGGGAAGAATTGCAGCTTGCCATCTCAGTTACTTCATATTCCTCTCATAAAACATAGCATTTTTATATTGTTCTGTTCAGGGTGAATGTTTTTCACTTTGTTAAATTGAAGCAGCTTGTAATCAAATGGTACTGAATGTCACTATTTCTCACAATTTCTACTAATCCTTCTTGAGCAGACTAGAGAAATCCTCTCCTTTATGGATCATAAAATTGCCCTCTGTGATGATACATGCTTGATTAGTTCTGTTTTTATCCAACAGCTGTCTTAGTACTTAATGTCCCCCATGACAGGTATGGTTTTGTGCATCCTGGGAGATGATCCAGGCATCCTTTCCTGTTTCATCCAGTGTTGCAGTCTTGCAGATCCTCAGTGAAGTTCACCTCCATACTCCCTTTCTGATAACTTGTGCTCAAAGTACTTCACTCATTTTTTATACATCAAGTAACTTCTGTGTGTGTTTGCATTGATTAATCTACATTTACACATATATTAGTGCTGAACTTAAGATAATTTAAGGTAAAAGCTTTTCACAGTTACTTTGTCAGGTTTCAGATATGATTCTATTCACAAAAAAACACTTAGTTTATATATAAATTTTATATATA
>WBNM01025987.1:191003-246170 GCA_013399055.1 Ramphastos sulfuratus | reverse complement strand
TACTGGGACCAGTGTTGTTCAATCTATTCATTGATGACCCAGACGAGGGAACAGAGTGCACTGTCAGCAAGCTGCTGCTGAGACAAATCATCAGCACCATGAGATGGGAGGAGTGGCTGACACACTGGAAGGTTGTGCTGCCATTCAACAAGACTTAAGACAGGCTGGAGAGTTGAGCAGGGAGAAATTTAGTACAATTCAACAAGAGAAAGTGTAGAGTCTCACCCCTGGAAAAGAACAACCCCATATACCTAGGTTAGTGCAGAAGAGAGGAACCTGGGAGTCCTGGTAGATAGAAGGACGACCATGAGGTGGAAATGTGCCCTTGTGGCCAAGAAGGCCAATGGTATCCTGGGATGTATTAGAAGGGGAGTGGTTAGTAGGTCAAGAGAGCTTCTCCTCTCCCTCTACTCTGCCCTGGTGAGCCCACATTTGGAATATCGTATCCAGTTCTGGGCCCCTCGGTTCTAGAAGGACAGGGAAACATCTGAAAGAGTCTGGACACGTTCCTGTGTGACCTAGTCCAGGTGATTCTGCCCTGGCAGTGGGGGTTGGACTAGATGATCTTTTGAGGTCACTTTCAACCCCTAATTATCTGTGCTTCTGTGAAGCAGTATTTATTTTCTCTATTTGTTTATCTTTTTCTCAATTTTATTAATTCTCACCAGGTACTCCCTGTTCCCTCACTAATCCCATGCTCTTTCATCTATTTGCTTTGTCATTTCTCCCTCAAAGATGTCTATTTTGTATAAAATACTACCATGAATATATGTAGCCCCATAGACACAATTCAGAGGATCTTGTTACTAGCCTGTGGATAAGTTTTCAGGGAGCTATGTTTATATGTCAAAACTGATTAGAAGTCAACCTACCAATAGGAAAAAGAGGGTGGCAGCCACCAAAGAAACTCTGAGAAGCCATTTTAGAGAGCTAAAGAAGAAATAATAACAAACTGATTTCCTGAACAAGAGGAGATTCCACAGACTGGAGTAGAGCCACATGCAAGAGGGAGAGAAGAAAGGAAAGAAACTGGGAAATGTGAGCCTCATCTTAAGGAGTTCTCCCCCAAAAATGTGGAAATGGAGGATTGGGCACACACAGAGGACCTGCATTATTTTATCTGCGTTTATTGTCTGTCTCTCATTGGTACTAAAAGGAAGAACAATTAATCTAGAATCTCATTTGAAAGGCCTTTGTGTTACGAACTTTAAGTGCTATGCAGCCACAGAGATGCTAAAGCAAACTCGAATTGCTTGTATGGCTAGAGATTTGGGAAAGGGAAGTCCTAAGTTTAGCACTGCTTCATGAGACTCTGCCCATGCAAGGTACCTGTACCAAGAAGCTGCACCTTGGAGAAGGCAAGGAAAGAATGGGCAGTGCTGAAGTGTATTGGTCCAACACATGAAACCAAAATGCAGACATTTAGCTACAGTGTCTCTTTTTTCTTATTTTTTGGATTCCATAACCAGGTTTGTCTAACTTGAGGAAGAAATTAATTGGTTATTCACCATTACTGGCCTTTTTCATGGGTGGATCACATACATCTAGGTTTATAGGCTGCATGTGAATTCTCCTGTCACTGAGTTGCTTTGTCTCCTGCCTGCTAATTAAGTCTGTAGTGAAACCTGTTTCAGTGGAAGTTCAGTGTAGCTGAGATACACTCTGATCCACTGGTATGAGAGTGGTTCCTGGGCCTGATACAGCCAGAAGCAAAAAATAGGCCAGGACCTGATACCAAACTGGGAGGCTTGGCTGACACAGCTGAAGGCTGTGCGACAATTCAGGGTGACTTGGACAGACTGAAGAGCTGGGCAAAGGGGGACCTAATGAAGTTCAACAATGATAAATGCAGAGTCCTGCACCTGGGAAGGAACAATAAACTGCACGAGTACAAGCTGGGAAGCGATCTGCTGGAAAGCAGCCCTGTGGAGAAGGAGCTGGTAGTACTGGTGGACAACAAGCTATCCATGGGACAGCAATGTGCTCTGGTGGCCAAGAAGGCCAATGGGATCCTGGGGTGCATTAGGAGGACTGTGTCCAGTAGATTGTCGTGGTAGGCCTAAATAGGCCCAAGGTGGGCTTGTACATGTCCTGGCTTGCCCAGGCATGCTCCCCTGCTCCCCCTCCTTCTGTGCTGGGGGTGGTGGCCACAGGAAAGGGGACGAAAGCCTTTGCTTCACCTAATACGGTCAAACTGGGCAAACTGCCATCCTGACTGGCTAATCTATGTCCAAAGGCCCATTAGTCTCAGGCTGAATGGATATAAAGGGATGAGCAGGTAGCACAAGAGTGCTCTCTGCTATTGTATCCATGCCTGCTTACTGCCTCATTGATCCTGAGCTGTGGCTCTGATGCCTCCACATGTTCGGCCTGCACAGCCCGCACGACACCGTGCCGGGACTGCACATCGCAAGACATCCTGCCTGCACATGAGAGCCTGATGCCAAGAGAGCCAGGACCGGGTCAGAGATCATCTGCCTCCTTTCTGAAGCACCCAGGAGCCTGGGGAAAATCCAAAGCCTCTAACAGCTTTCGGTCTGGCAGCAGCCCCACCACATGCTTTGGGTATTGTCCCATAATATTTTTGTGAGTAAATATTTCAAGCCTCTTGTAATCATTAATTGCCTTCTGCCATAAGCAGAAAGGAGCTCCTTGCGTCCATCTAGTGAGCAAGCGGTGTATTGACCACAAGCAGTACTGACCACAAAGCCTTCTCTGCCAGTTTAATCGAGTTCAATTAATGTGTATATATTTACTAGTTATTCCTAGATCCTATTATAACCTGCATATAGTTTCCATAAATGATGCAAGAACCTGTTATTATTATTAAATTGGTGATCGGGGTGACCTGAGTTCTGAATATTTAATATTAATAAACTATATTAATATTAAAAAAATATAATCTCACAGTAACTAATTACCCCTTTCCACTACACAGATCGAGGGAGGTTCTCCTCTCCCTCTACTCTGCCCTGGTGAGACCTCACCTGGAACATTGTGTTCAGTTTTGGGCTCCTCAGTTCAAGAGGGACAGGGATCTACTTGGAAGAGTCCAAGGGAGGACTACAAAGATAATTAAGGGGCTGGAGCACTGCCTATGAGGAGACACTGAGGGACCTGGGTCTTTTTGTTCTGGTGAAGAGAAGACTTAGAGGGGATCTAATCGATATTTATGAATATCTGAGAGTTGGGTGTCAAGAGGCAGGAGACAAATGCTTCTCAGTTGCGCCCTGTAATAGGACAAGGGGTAATGGGTATAAACTGCAGCACAGGAAGTTCCACCTCAGCATGAATGATAACTTCTTTACTGTAAGGGTCACAGAACACTGGAACAGGCTCCCCAGAGAGGTTGTGGAGTGTCCTTCTCTGGAGACTTTCAAGCCCTGTCTGGGTGTGCTCCTGTGCTACCTGAGCTAGATCCTGTGGTCCTGCTGTGGCAGGGGTTTTGGACTCAATGATCTATGGAGGCCCCTTCCAACCCCTAGCATCCTGTGATCCTGTGACCTACAGATCAGTCAGTAGTTTACAAATGGTACTCAAAAACTTAAAATTGCTATGGGCTCATTTTGAATAAGCTTCTAGTTAGCAACTGTTCAAACCTTTAAACCTAATGAAGTCATAACCAAAAAATAATATTTGTCCCACACTATTCTATCCATTTGCCTCTCAAGAGATTGCTGTTCAAGAATCTCCAGCCACAAAAATCTCTTTTCCTGTTGATATTTTATAGATGTGCATTTTCGACTTTTCAAATGCAATGCTGACCAAGTGCCCTTTTCCTGTCAGAGTGAACCACAGGGTTCATGCATGCAGCTTCATAGAGCCTCAGCTGATGTTAGACCCCCTCAGATGTGTCTGTGTACAGGATGGAAAGCCAAACTCTTTAAGCTCAAGAGTGGTCTTGCATGAGTTAGAAGAGGGTTGTGCTTCTGACTTTTTCTTCATTACCAGTAGGCCAAGTTGATCTAGCCGATCAAAACTAGCAATTTGTCTGCTTAGAATCTTTAAGAATATAATTTTTTATGACTTAATATTTCTTCTGCCAGATTTGTCTTCATATGATCATATTTCATGCTGACATGAGTTACTTTGTTGAGAATTCATAAATACTGCAGCCAATACATTCCTAAATCCAGCCACACTACTTCTATAATTCTTGTTTATTTAATACCCACTGTTATACTTCATATCTGTATCTAAGCTCTTTTGCTACTAATGTTAACTTGGCACTCATTAGATTATTAATATGCTATGACCATTGCTGAGCATGATTCCCTCATTCTCTCTTCCCTCGATACATTATCTATTGTCAGAGACTTGCTGTAAGATTTTTACCTCATAGAGTATATTTTCCCCTGAATTTTTTTTGGCCTATAAACCTAGGGAAATAGTTCTTCATACCCATACAATTAGCAAAATTAGTTAACATATAAGCACCAGTTCTGGTAGGTTTTGGTTGTTTGTTTGTTTTAAAGCAGCAGCTGAAACCAATTGATGTGGTTAGTATTAAACTGTCTTGATGCTTGTTGGAAACTCAGGCGAAGAGATTCAGATGCTAAGTAATATTTGATAGCGACTATAGAAAGTAAAGATTTTCCAATTTGGACTAATGAGCAGATTTTCTCAATATTCTTGCATATCATCTTTCATAATGAAGCTATCCTTACTACACTGCATTTGGCCAACAATTTCTAAAACATTCAGATCGTTTTCTATTCATTGGTCATCACTTTATTTTCACTCCCCTAATATTTATTTTTAATTCCTGGACACAGCCATGCTTAAAATTTAATACACAAATTTGTTCCCACCTTTAGAGTCAGAATGGTAGGGGTTGGAAAGGACCTCTGGAGACCATTTAGTTCAACCCCTCTGCTACAGAAAGTTTCTCTAGATCAGGTTGCACAGGAACATGTCCAGAAGGGTTTTGAAAGTCTCCAGAGGAGACTCCTCTACCCCTCTGGCCAGCCTGTTCTGGTGTTCTGTCACCCTCACAATATAGGAGTTTTTCCTAAGTTCAAGTGAAACCTCCTGTGTTGTACTTTCTACCCATTGCCCTTGTCCTATCACTGGCCACCACTGAGAACAGCCCAGCCCCATCCTCATGACCTCCACCCTTTAGATATTTATTTACATGCATTGAGAAAATTCCTCTCTCAGTGTTCTCTTATCCAGGCTAAAGAGCCCCAGGTCTCTCTTAATTCTTAAATAGTTTGGTGTCTTAGTATTCTGTGTGTCTACATGTCTCAATTATGCTAAGGCTTTCACTTCTTTGTTTTTTTCTGACCACTTTTCTATCTAAAAGGATTTTAACCTTTATGGAACCAGCCCCTTGAGAATAGCTGCTGCATGAAAAGCCTTGTGAGCAGCACAAGAGCTCTAACTCCCTGTCCCTGCTGTCAAAGGGGGAAATAAGAAGACAGGAATTTGTTGTGCTGTACAAGTTCTTTGCTTTGCATGACTGTTAGTAGGTCATGGGAATCAGAGCCTTTGAGTGCCTCAGATTCATGGCACAAGCATATCCAGTGAGTGCAGAAAGTACAAATGTTTCAGATTGAGAAACACGCGTGTGTTGCTGTCAGGTCCAAACTTAGCTGCTATAGACATTCTTTATTATTATTATCATGGGTTTTTTGTTTGATTGTTTTGGTTTTTGATGTTTGGGTTTTTTTGTTTGTTTTCATTTCATGGGTTTTTTAATTTGGGGTTTGGGGTTTTTTTTTTGTTTTGTTTGTTTGTTCAGGTTTTGTTTTGTTTTTTAAAGCTGTCATTTGTGGAGTAATTTTCATGTGCCTGAAACTGTCAACACAGATGTACCTGGTTTCAGTATTCTGAAAACATGACAAGGCCTGTGTTTATTTTTCACATCGACTTGGTGGGTGCAATGCATCCCAGCCATTCAGAATGCATTCAGTGCACCATTATTTTCTAATAAGCAATCATAGTCTTTAATATTTAATGAGAAATGGAAGACTTACAATTTAAGGTGTGCCCAGGTTTGTTTTTATGAGTGCAGCTGTTTTAAGGATCTGATTGTGATCTACATTTGTTTTCTGTTTATTTCAAACTCTGTAATCTGAAAACTTTTTTTTTTTCCCCCAGGCTTTACAATTTATATGGCTATTGTACACTTTGCCAGCAAGCCTGGCTTAACCGACCATCACCCAAAAAAAAATTTTAAAAATCTACAAAGTAACAAATCTGAAACATTGAAATTTTTCTTGGCTGCTCCATCACACTCCCTTTGGTTCTATTTGGATTATTTTCTAGCTGAGAATAGTACTGTCATGCATCCAAATGCCATGAGGGTAGGTGCATAAAAATCTTTTAAATGAAAAGAACCAATACATGTAGTCAGTGGTGGAAAAATATTAAGTAAAGATGACATATTTTGTCCAAAGGTCACAGAAAAATTTCTAATGAAATGTTATGTAGTTTTTAAGATCAGCAGAAAACCTGGCTAGGGGTTCAAATTTGGTGATTTTTGTTTGTTTGTTTGTTTAAAATTTTGCCTAAAAGATGGGCATGCAGCTGCCAAGATAGAGCTTACGGTCTGTGGGCAAACAAATCAGTATGGTTGAGATTGGAACCTGTTGGTCCACGGCACGGGCATGTTTGAAAGCGATTATTATTCTATCCCTCAGTAGAGTAATTAATATTGCATGTAAAACAAGAAAACAAATATCCAAAACCTACT
Organism: Ramphastos sulfuratus; assembly: GCA_013399055.1. Classification (NCBI taxonomy): domain Eukaryota; kingdom Metazoa; phylum Chordata; class Aves; order Piciformes; family Ramphastidae; genus Ramphastos; species Ramphastos sulfuratus. Next base: position 239,473 of record WBNM01025987.1, on the reverse strand, counting down.
TTATTTAACGTGCCCTCTTTCCCCTCCTCAGTCCCACAGAATCAGACTTGAAGATTACAAGATGATAGACTCACTATTTTCCAGTTTGAATCTGTGAGCTACCTGATGCAGAGTATCCTGCTGTCAACAGAAATGTCAACAATTTTAAATAGCTTTGTTTTCCAACAGTGCCAGAATTCATATGCACTGGAGGCAAACTGTGTCTGCACAGCCAACTTTGATTGTGTTATTTTTCAGCTTTTGAGTACTTTGCAGCTTCAATTTTAATTATAGCAAAATTATATAATTTGGATGTGTTATTTCTTAGGAATATTTTAAGGTAAGGTTAAAAAAGAATTTGGCTATGTGTATGTGATATATATACACAAGAGAAGAAAATGGGTTAATTCTTTAATAGTTTTTGCTCAGCTGTGTCAGAGGAGAGTTTTAGGGGAAAAAAAAGACACTTCTGAAGATTAAGGGTGTTTCTTTTGTGGTATATCAAAGCCTTACAGCAAACAGTGAGGCTGTGAGATATTTGTAGTGGAAAAAAATCACAAGACTCCTTTATCATGGAGAATATTAACTAACCTAAGTACTGGAGAGGATACCAGTTCTGTGAAAGGTACCCGTGTTACTTGAAAGAATAGCAGTCTAGTACATGTATCACATTAATGAAATAATTACTGAAAGCTTCTAAAAGTCAGGGTGTCAGTTCTGCTGGATGGAGGAGCCCCTGGAAGCTATTGCATCAGCCCTGACCAGCCATGGCTCCATGATAAGGGTATCAGAGTCTTAACTTTGCTGGTTGACCAGGCAAGGCAGATTTAAGCCAGTTTAGAAATCAGTATGAGGCACAGCCAAAATAGCAAAAGCATGCAGTGGTGACTTTCTGCCAGCACGTGTCACTGGCATCCTAGACAGCTCCCTGCTTGTCTGCCCTGTGCATATGAGGACACCAGCCCTGCCGCACAGCAGGAATATTTTGGGGCAGTTCACTTAGACCGGGCCAGATTTCCATTTCCAAGGTCAACTGGTGACCCAGGAAATAGCTTCATAAAAAATACCATGCCACTGGCAGGCCAAAATGCCCCAGGAATCTTGGCATTACAAGTACCATGTGCTATTTTTGCTGCTCCCCTGAGCAACAGAAATAGCAGCAACAGCGTGTATCCATGCCTGGCAGGACCAGGCAAATGATGCGGCTTCATCAGGGCTTGGCATCAACTTTCTGTACACCATGGACTGCATAGGCAGAAAGCAAAAGGAAATGGAAAGCACAAACCAGCGAAAAAGGTTGCAGCATAAATAGGTGTGGTCTGCAAGAACTTCTACAAGGCAAGGGAGGGAAGTATTCAGCTTTTCCCAGCAGGCTGATGTATATAGGTGGCCAATACAGCTAGTTCTGGCTAGACTACAAAGGTATCTGCTGTAATTGCTCCATGTAGACATAATGGCCAAGGTCTGATGCCACTGTCCAAAAAGAAAGAGGTGCTACAGGACTCTGGAACCTCCATTGAAGGGTAGGAAAGAATTTTGGGTGAAAAATGGAGGGGCAAAAAAGCCTTGTTGTGGTCATGCTGACAGAGAAAGATAGCATCCCGGTGTCTTTTCAGCACACCAGTGCTACCAGAATGAGTTTGAACTGGGTAAGTCCTTTCTTTCGTATTTTTGATATGGTAGTAGAAAACCTAATACAGAATTTATGGGTTAGCTGTCATTGAGCTGTCAATGCTCAAAGCCACTTGCCTCCTGTGAACTGCTGCCAATGGAGAACTTGCAAATATTTGCTTTTACATCCATTGCCATAAGTGATAAGTCATCTGCAGGCTGCAGCAGGTACAACTGGCCTGCTATGTCTTGGATTGCTACTGCTAGACTTGACAAAGGTCACCTGTGTGACTTCTGCTCAAGTAATATAGTTTTTTAAGGTATCTTTTGTGTAAATTTATTTCCATAAGTATGAAAGCCTAGGAAAAAAGAGAACTAAGTACTGCTCCAAATAAACTGCTCCCATTGAAGTGTAATCAGTTCACAAATCCTGACTGGAGGATCCAAGATACACATATAAACTATAGCAATATAAGAATATGATTATTGATGAAAACAAGCAGAGACAACTTCTCCCAGATCTACAGAACAGAGAAGCTTAATTCTCAACTTTCTGAAGTCAAAATGTCTGGAAATTCCAAAATTAGAGATGTGAAAGTGGTATGCAAAATATTTAGAAGTGCTGTATGAATACCAGTGTTTGCACATCTTATCTGTGGAGGTGTTCAAAAGGTGGAGAGATGTGTTTAGAGAGATGGTTTAGTACCAGACTTGGTAGAGTTAGATAATGGTTTGACTTGATGATCTCAAATGTCTTTTCCAGCTAAAATAATTCCACGATTCTATGATTTCTGATCTAAATAATAGTTAACCATTAATTAGGGAAGCATGCAATAGGACTAGCGAGATTGTTCTGAGGCCATGATGTATTTTGTTCTTGTAACAAGGAGAAAATGTGAAATGCTAACCTCTGCTTTATGTGTTATGCCTCGTAGAAAGCCTGAGATGCTATAAAACAGTTAGTGACCTGTCAAAGCTTCCAGGAAGGAGTTAAGAGCTATTTTTATATGTCACATAGCCAGCAGGAGACTTAAAGAAGACACTTTCATCAAGAGTTAAGGAAATCAAAGAAGTTAAGACAGGGTAGACAGGTGAATTTTTTTGTTCTTGTTGCTCATGCTCAGAGCTGTCTGGATTGTTGACAGGTTTTGTTTGCTTCATGGTCATTTTCATTTTAAGCTTTCAGCATTTCTAAAATTATTCAAGTTAAATGATGTAATTTTAAAACGTGAAATAATAATAGTAATAATTATTATTAATAAAAATAATAGCCATTATTATTGCTATTGTCACCATTATTATAACAATATATTATAATTATATATAATAATTATTATTATTACCACTATTACTATTACCATTATTATTGCTATTGTTGCTATTCTTCTTCTTATTCTTCTTATTATTATTAATATTACATTTCTGATGTTAACAAAATAATGACACAAAAGTAAAAAAACCAAAACAAAACAAAAAAAAACCCCACCAAAACAAACCAGGAAAAAAAAAATCTCCAAACATCAAACTGAAAAGGAGAATTCTCTAAGAAAAATAAGAAAGCAGTAGATCTTCATAACTACTTACAATAGTTACAATAAGGGTATGTTTCTAACCATGGACACATGCGTTTAGGGTAGACTCTCAATGCTAGAGGTGGTGCAGGTTCAGACCCCTTTGCAAGCACGTAGTAGAACTATGGTCTTCTGTGCAGGATTTTTTAAGCAAGAGTATGTAGAGTGGGTTTTTCTCAGTCTAGTGTTCAAACCATTCAATTTGACATGCAAAACATAGATAATTTTTTGCCAAGCTACTCATTTTTCATCTTGTTTTTTGTGTTATTCCAGTGGAATCTCACACTGAAGTTTTAGCCATGGCTGAATTTCCCCCAGCACCAACTTTCCAGATCTGGGAGCTGACCCGAGCAAGCTGATCTGCCTTACATCATGTGCACATTATGGAGTTTCTTTCCTATTGGCATCAGGCCATGGAGGCAACAGCTGGAAGCAAATGCTAAATATTTGCCCTCAATACTTGGAACATGGCTGCAATATGTGCCTGGAGCTGGGAAATATTTCTGAAAACCTCTGGGCTCTCTGAGCCCATTCCTGCACCTAATCTCATTCCTGAACCCTTTAGACAGCAGGAGCTGACAACACTGTTTCAAGGGCAGATACTACCTGGTCTAAATTGGACATCTAAGTCCTGGATCACAGCTCTCTTCCCAGAGTTTGGGCCACTTTTGCCTCTTCATGGGACTTAGAGCAGGACCACCAAGACCTGTAAGCAGACATCTCCATTCCTGGTGCTAGCGTGAGGATGGATCTCAGAGAAAGAAGTGGAGCAGGGCAGAGCAGGGAACTGGAAGGAAGAGGAGGAGGTCACATCCCTCATGGTGGTCATGCTAAGTCCACAGCTGAATTTCATTATGTTATTGCCCTATAGCTGACATCTAATTAAGTAAGTTCACAGAAGCCTTGGACTTTTGAACTGAAGAGCAAAGGTCAATTTTTACCATTAAGTCAAGGTGGCAGAGGAAACATATGGTCCATGTGTGATCCCTCCTCCTTGTCCCAATATATTAAAACCCAAGAGCTGATTTTTGGGAACAACTGTCTTTGCATTTATTTTCTCTGTATTTGGAATCAATTCAATGTCTTAAGAAAACCTCAAAATGTCTCATAAAAAAACCCAGCAAACCTTTACACACTGTTTTCTGTGTGGGAAGTTGATAGTTTGATTTTTTTTTTCACTCCAGAGAACATTCTAAGCTGTAGTCTCTGACACTGTCTTCTCTTAAACTCTACAACTCTCCTTCCTTGCAATCCCTCTTGGATTCAGTAAATGATCATCCTCTATCCATATGCCATTGTGACTGCTTTTGGCTCAGCTCCCGCACTAACATGGTCAAGAAATGCAAACATGAAAGGAGAAAAACCCTTGGGTGAGCTAAACGTTCTTTCCTAGGTAATTTGTGTGCTCTTTACAGCTACCTGTAGTAGCACCAAATCTAAGAGATAAGGATACCACTAGCCTTCCTTTTATTTATGTTATTTTGCAGTCATAAATCATTATTAATTTCATTTTTGGAAATTTTTTAGCCATTGCCTCATTTTGGAAATTCTCCCATTCGTGGACCTTTCTTTGTTCTTCTTATTACTGATCCAATGTTTTCTGTGGCAAATAAAATTATCTGGTTTGAATGCACACACACATTTACTCACACTTCTTTAACAATGGTCTAAATTCACTTCTGACTGTGCCTGTCCTTTTTCTAATTCCAAAGTTAGATGAGATATTAGAAGTCATTGCAGAACTGCCTTTCAAGAGACAATATCATTGATCGGCAATTATTAGGGCATTATTGCAATTCAACAATACTACTGATGTCTATTGAGAAAGGCTGAGCACACCTACATCTGCATAGTATTAAAAGTACTCCTTTTAAATGAAATACAGCCACTGATTTCATTGAGACTTCCTGCTTCCAGAAGTATTAATGAAGGTGGATAAAACATTTAAATTACTTAACAGCTCATATATTTTGCTAGATGTTAGTTTTCCAGTGAGTATTTATCAGGCCTTTCTTTAATTCCATTTGGGAGCTTGGACTGGGTCATCTTTGCTGGTTTTTATGTATTGACAAAATTCACTTCTGCCGGAGGGAATTCATTCTTTAGGAAGTCTGTGATTCTCTTATGGTTTCAATTTTGATTTCTATTTATACACTTCCCTTAGTTAACATTATTCACCCACCCTGTTTGCTGTGTCATTTGTATGCAGACGATATTCGGATATCCTCTCAGTCCCTGCAGAGTCTACAAAGAAGTTTGATGTTTTGTGTAATTGCCTCTGTGATATTTAATCACGGGTAACTTCAAATTTTGTTAAACTTAACACAGACAAAAACGAGTTGCTATTGATTAGTTCACTGGCGCAGAGGTCTCAGGTGTCATCTGTGGTAGTTTCCATTTGTGGTAGTTCTTTTATCCTTCAGATAATGCTTATGACCTTGGGGTCATCATGGATTCGGTGTTTTCTTTTGAAGCCCACATCAATCATGTAATTAAAGTGTCTTACTACTGTCTTTGGAATCTAGCTGGGCTGAGACCTATGCTCTTTCTAGCCCACTTGCTGAAACTTTAATTCATATTTTGTTTGTCTGACTTGACTACTGCAGCTCTTCCCTATGCCCTTCACTGTTTGCATTAGGGACACAATCAAGCTATTTAGGAATATGAGAATTAATGGCATTCACTGACTTTGCATTCTAAGTAGAAGCTGTGTTTTTAAAACGTGGTTAGCCATCAGTACCACTTGGCTGCTTCTTAGCTGGGGGTTTCTAATGATATTTCATTTAACAGGTTACTCTTTCTAGAAAGACCAGTAGAATTTTACATAAAGCATATAAATTCATGCTGTTATTTTTCAACCTGTTTCTGAGTGTGGATGGCCTTAAAGCACTAGAATATAATAATGCAATAATATATAATGCAAGTTGCAGCAGCATTGATTATGATTCTATTAGAATTCTGTCTTTACTTACTCATCACTTTATGGGGTAATGTTTTCTAAAAGAGTTTTTACTGAAAGATAAGTTGTGAAGTAGCATTTGTTTGAAACAATCCTTTTCTCAAATAGATGTTTTCACCAACACTATGTCATAGGTCACATTCTGCTCTCATTTATGTGTTCAGAGTTCACTGGAATTGTATAAGATTAACAGAAGCTTTGACCATGGTGGAGAGTTGTAAGACTTTTAAACAATCCAGATAAACCAATACAAGTATGTATGTAAACACTTATTTAAGTGTAAAATTTGTTTAACTTTATTTAGGTTAGACTTATTCCTGGTAGTCCTAAACTGCACTGAAACAAATAAAATAGTGATGCAGCCTATTGCTTTGCTATAAAAATCATGTTACATGTTTGTATTTTTGAAAGTTTAATGTGTAAACACAGCTTAACAGGAGGCGACTGTCACATACATCTATGGTATGATGGTTCATAACTTTTCTAAAAGTACTTGAGATCAAATATGCTCTGGTGTACACTGGGTAAAGGTAAAAGCTATAAAAGATAATCCATAGAGAAGCAAGACAACTGTTTTCTGTATCTATAATTACTCCCCTTAAAATCTCTTGAAATGGAAAAGTAACATGGAACACCAAGTGGACTACCAACAAGGTACATGCCAAGATGTCAAAGCAATGCACTTCTGCCTCTATTCCTTGATGCTAAGACACTTCTGAGACTACAGGAGACAGACATCTGTCTAGCAATCAGATACTTGAAATAAAACCCAATTATACAAAGTTGGGGGCTTTTCCCCTTTTTTTCAGTTAGGTTCAGTAAATAACTGTATGAAACAATATATTAATTAGCATTGCTGCATGCAGTCTTATTGTTTGTAGGACAGTCAAATAGGTGAATTTCACTGCAGCACACTGCTACAGGAAAGACTCATTTACACAGTTAAGTGGAGTTGTCTATTGTCTGCCTTTGCCATGATGGTTTGTATCTACATGCTCAACTGTAATGCTGTGTAGAGTATACTTAGAAGTGAAAAATCACATATATGGGATAAACCTAATATTTTATTTATAGCAAGAACATTACTATACAACACACTATGAACTATATGCAAGGATGGTCTAATGGCACTCTGAGCAACTTGTTCCTAGCTGAAAGGTGAACTTTCATCTCTGACAAGAAGTACTGGGACATTACAGCTTCCTCTGAAGTTGGATGCTCTTCCTGAATCATTAGAAAATTATCTGGTAATTACTGCAAGTGCTAATTGCTGAAAGGAGAAGATAACTTACCTCTAATTAGAGAAAGCACGCTGGCCCAAGCAAGGGAAATGTCTGAAGCTTTGCCTAGTCATCTAAAATGGATCCCAAAGATGAACAGATTACATTTTCAGTACTTGATCAGCACTGCCTGCTTTGCTCCTGTCTGTCTGCAGCTTCTGTCTGGAGGCTACTGGACTTGGAGAAAGGAAAAGGAGTCCTCAAAGTGTGAGGAATATAGGAAATCTGAAATTAAGGAAGAAACTTTCCAGACAAGAATTTTCATGAGAAGATTATTACAAAGTCTCTAAAGAAGTGCAGTGTTTGCATCAAAGATGCAAAGCCTCCTTTTTTTTTTTTTTTTTTTTCCCATTTACCACAAGCACAGCTAATTTAATTTGCCATATATTTGCTCCAGGGTGTATACCAAAAGAGCAACAATTGTTTCAAAGCATTACTGTAAAGATACTACTCTCTTCAGGAAGTGCTGCAAAGTCAGTTTCTTCCCCTTCCACTTCAGCTCAAAAAGTTTGTGGAAGCTATCTGAAAAACAAGAGAAGTTATAAGCTTTTTCCCACCACATAATGCAAGGGTCAAACACAAAAATAAAGGGGATATAATATGAAGAAGTATTTGTTCTGCATTATGATGTGGTGATTTTTGGCAGCAGTTGAAGTTCAAAGAGAATTACTTTATCTCTAATATGGACATGAGTAATAGATGGCAGAATGTACTGAGACATATAGGCAGATTTATGAGGCATGCCAGAAAACAGTGGCCCGATGAGTTTATTTAAAGCCATAGATTCTGAGCAAGTCTGGAGCAAGGACTACAGCATTCATTGCCCTCCTTGCAGTAAAACTGTCACAAGCTTGCAAAGGTGAGCAAAGCACCACTGCCTCCTACCCAGAAGAAATCAGAGGTATTCAGTAGTCTCAAAGGCTTCAGCAGCTGTATGAAAGCTCTTTCTTAGCGAGTTAAGCAGCCTTCAGTTTTTGCAGCGAAATTTGCTGTATTGTAAGTCTGCTTGACTTGGTTGACTGTATAGTGAAACAGCTCTACATAAATACAAATTTCATTACAATAGATTTGTAAGGTGGTTTGCTTACTTAGGTCAAATTTAGATACTTGGCATTTAGTCTGTTGGCACCTTGATGTTTATATCCTCTAGTTAGTAAAAAAAACCACCCAACAATATGACCCAGGAAAACGTGACTCTCGAAAGTATGAGAAAACTTCAGCATCTCTGAGGAGGAATGTAATGTTCAGCTGCAGTATAATGAAGAGAGGTAGAACTAGTAGTGGAGTTAGTGTGCAGTAAAATATTCAGAACTCACAATGTTTCATGGGGCCAATGCCCCTGAGAAGAGAAATAAACTCTTTTCTATGGCAGAGCAATAAATATTTATATATTGTATTGCCCAAAGACCTCCATCAGAAGGGACAGAGAGGGAGCTGAGCTTGCAGAAAAGAAAAAGGTGCAATCCTGAACTCGCATTTACAACCTGAAGGTACAAACACACAGAGACAAAGAGCTTAGAAATTAGCACATTGAAGAATTTGCAGAGAATCTGCTAACGAGAAGTATGCTTTTTCCTAGTCAATATCTTCATACTGTTTAGGAGTGAATCAGATACAATCTTTGAATCAACACAACTGACAGATTAGCAAATTTTGCTTTTTTGACGGAGGGAAAATTGGTTGTAACAGGTATTTTGCTGTAGAATCTAGGTTATCTGAGTAACCACTTAACCCTTAAAGACTGAAGAGAAGGAATCACATCCCTCTTGAGCGCAGAACATTAACCTTCCCAAATGCCCATTGACACAATTTTGTCTCAGAAGACCGTAAGTGGTTGAGAAAAAGAAGAGAATCAAAGATTGCAGGCAAATTATTCTCACCCACACAGACTGTGTAAAGGCATTTTCCAAAAGTAGAAACCTCTTACACTTAAATGTAACTCTCACAAAACCTATTCATAAGATACCACATGAAAGGAATAAGTTTCAACTTGATTTTCTACTTTGGGGAGTTTAAGCTATCTCTCAAAGACATCAAAGCAGCCCAACTACAGTCTTAAGTCAAAGTGAGGTTTGGAGATTCACAGAGCATCACAAACAACACATCTCCCATTGCAGGCATGAGAAGAGACATTCTTTGCACATCTAGTGATTCTCAAGTGCTCCTCAAATATTAATGAGCAAAAGAGCTGCAGTGTTCATCTAAGGAAATTTATTCACAATTTACAGATAGGGAAAATGAGGCTTTATTATCATGAGCAAGATTTCAAAACTTAGTCTCTCATTTTGCAGACATTGGTCATTACTTTCCATCCTGAGCCAGGCAATGTGCAAAGATTATCTGGGAGTTTCCAAACAAAATCAGGTTTCCTTTCCTCTTCTTTTAAGTGTGTGAAACTGTCAATAGCAGAATGTTTTGCAGAAATATATGAACTTAGATGAACCTTTGATAAAAAAAAAGTAGTGCTCACTGTAGCCACTTTGCTTTCTACCTACAGGCTTCAGAGGAATCCAGACTTTTAGAGTCAAGATTCCTGGGGTGGTCTCTCTGTATGGAGTACCACAGACTTAGCAGGTTCCCGTGGCATGGCTAGGAGCCCAGAAACCCAGGCTGTAGCAGACATTTTTCTGTATCTCAGTGTCCCACTTTTCCAGAAGTTTGGAGACATCTAGCTAGCATCTAGAAGAATAAAAAGGCTCAGACTAAATACGAAAGGCTTTTGGTCTTGCAGGAGCAGCTCAATAAACTACAATGAAAGCAAATGCTAGGAATTATGTAGTTAGGTACCTAGGAAAGATATACTTTTGCTTTTATTTATATTTGTAGGGAGAAGAGAAACATTTTCTGTGGAGGAGTTCAGTATATGTAAGGATTTTTTTTTCCAGTGATGGACAAAAGATCTTGAAATGACAGAAGATTTTGAAATACCAAACAGAAATGGTCCATTTCAGTATTCTCTTCCCTGTTGTTTCTCAGCCTTTTGGGACATCTTGACTCCTTGCTTTCTTTCTATATGCAATGAGTGACCTTTGAAAACACAGGACACTGAAATTGCTGGACACAAAATGTACCAAGTGAAATCACTAAGAGTTCCTGTTTCACCTCTCAGAGAGGTGAATGACTGATACAACAGACAAGGCTGAAAGGCCAGAGAAGACCCAGAGCTACACTAGCAACACAAGTGCTGAGAGTGGGAGAACTGAAGGCAAAAGCAGGGAGCCCCATTAGCCTCCCTAGTAGGCATCAGCCTTCCCTGCTTCTAGATGAGAGACTCAAGATGGGATAATCCTCAGATCTGAGCAGGAAACAAGCAGGGACTGGCTTTGAAATTTACCAAAGTTTACAAATGCCAAAAGAAATACCCAGATGGACCCCAGTTCCAGGGATGTGAAAGGTGCAGCACCTGGCAAAACTATAGGAGGAGGGACTATCCATCACCTTGGGTGGCCTAGGGTTGCTTGAGGCACTAAAAAAGAGAAGCCATCTCTGGCATTTGGGTCTTTATTATAAGCATGTGAATATTTATTACTTTGAGCAAAACATTACCCACATTTCTTCCTGGCAAGATGCTATCCTTTTCTGAAGTGTAAGAGAGAGGCTTTCAGCTGGGAGGGTTTAATAAAAAGCAAGTGCAATTCAAAGAAGAATTGTAAATTGAAGTCTACTCCAAAACACCTCTTAAAAACCTGAGTCATTAGAGGCTGAATCACATTATTCCTGTCAGCAAGATCTCTTCTCTAGCATCATCCTCTATTTACTTTACATTACCTCATGGTCTTGGTCAAATTGTGCATCTTTTACATGAACAGGAAGAATCCTAGTCATTAGGATGTGTTTGATGTGATGCAAGCTATATTTTCTGATGCTAGTTAGAAAACAACAGTTCCAATTAAGGATTTACTTAGGGTCAGTCTGCACACAATAGAAGCTTTTGCTAACAAGCAGGTCAAATAATAAGCTTTGCTTTCTGGTTTTCACATTTCATTTATTTGCTGAAGCTCACAGCTGTCTGTTACAAGGGCAATTCTGAAAGTCAAAAGGTTACAGAATAAAGCATCACCCTTAAAAATTCATCATTTATCTGTCGAACAGTGACCTCGTGGTGACTCTCTCTCAGCCTCAAAGCCATTGATTGCATGGCCCTTCATTCTTCTTCTATAAATCCTATAAACAAGCCCCTCTGAAATGCTGGAAGAAAATCCAACATGCAACTCCTGTCACATTTTAAAATAACGATGAAATATTGGATTAGATATTAGACTAATTACCACATATTTAGCTCCTCTCAATAGTTAATTGTATAAGATTAGGTGATAAATTATCAGAAATACATATTACTTGATTACCTTTCAAATGTTTGTCTACAAAATGTATGCTTATCTAAGTATATATAACTTTAGGCTTATTTGTCAGGTGTTATGTTAAGGAGATAAGCTTCTTTAATCTAGATATGTCTATGAATTTTAGTTCCTTTCAGCACAGAGCTGTGGATATTGGAAGGGCACAGGGTTAGAAAGTTTAAGCAATCTAAAACAATAGAGATCAAAATTAAATCAAAAGTTACTTTGCTCCATTTGTTTTAGAGAGACCATATTATGAAAATGGTGAGTCAATTGTCTAGTGCTGTGTATGACACAACTGCTTTAAGAGCATCAGTAATGATGAAAAGTTTAGAAATTAGAACTGAGGTCCTTGCTGAAAGAAGATGTTCAAACCTGCAATCAAACAATTATATTTGCTGTCTGGATGATGACAATCTCCACTGGCAAAATATATCTCTTCAGAAGTAGTCCCAAGGGACATGTAAGTCAAGCTAGGCTCTTTTCTTCTCAGACATCACCTTCTGCAGAGGAAGTCCTTTAATCAAAGCAGACCTCTACGTTGAGAGTTGCAGCCTCTATATTCTGTTATTTCTGAGGATGATGAATAAGAGGAAGGGTTTGGGACTGATTTCCAGACTCTGATTCAAGTTCATAGCGTGTTTGCTAATAATAGCATACTGTTGATAGCATCAACTGAAATGAAGCCTACATCCCAAGCCAGTTTGCAACCGCATTGCAGAGAGACCCTTACTCTAGCCAGACTCTTAACCAAGAAAGTTATTATTGGAATTGAACTTTTCCCTGACTGCAGTTAAAATCCTCCTGAGGCACCTGGAAGATAAAACTGTGAAGAGTAGTCTTGCCGGATCTACGATTTGGAAATTAGAGTGTTGGAGCTACTCTATCAATTCAGACAGCAGCTGGCCTCTGGCAAGAATTTTTTCCTTTGCATTAATTAACATTTCCCCTCAGCCTCTTGGTTACAGGCATGATCATAAAATCTGTGCGTATTAGCAGCAGTTGCATCAGATACTGTTCACCTAGCCAGCTGTGCAGCAGTGATTTTCTACTTCTGCACAATGTTTCCTGGAGTTCGGGGAGGTGGGAAACTTCAATACAGAGCATGGAAATGGCCAGATCTCAAATGACTGGCTTGAAAGTATGTCAAATCTTTCCATTCACCTAAAAATTTATCCCTTCTGGGCTAATTATGTTTTCATAAGAAGCTCTCCTCCTATCCTATATAGAGTCAAGTTTTCATATTCAGAAGTCAGTAAGAGCCTCTTATCAAAGACACCAGGTCAGGATTTCACAAGTTCCTTCAGGGAAAGCTCACCTGTTTTCAGATCTCATTGATAATATATATATCAGCTTTTCAGACTGACAGAAAAATTTCCTTAAGGAAATCTTGCTTCAATAAGGCTTTGTTGAACTATAGTCTCACTGCTCTTCAAGATTAACTTTTCTTATTAAAAAAAAATGTATTCCTATATTACTGAGAAACTCTTTCAAAGACGTATGACATCATGATACAAATATATAAGCTATGGTGCAATTTTCTGAGTACCTTTTCACCATCAGCTTGATAACATTAAATAGTTTCAGCACAAATAGTGGATGTGAACAAAGTTTGCTGTGACTAAGGTTTGTAAATAACAAGACTGTTGCAAAAATACCCAGTTTACTTGTCAAATTTCTACAGAATGGCTTCTCTTTTTCACTTTGAACACAATTTTAACTCATTCTCATAAAACACTAAATGACAAAAACCACAGTCAAAAGCAGTGACTGAAAAAAAGGATCACAAGCGGTGTTCCATAGAGCTCAGTTTTGGAATCAGTCTTGTTTGATACTTTTATCAATGATCTATATGAGGTAATTGAGTGCACTCTCAATAACTTTGCAGATGACACCAAATTGGGCTGGAGTCTTGATCTGCTCAAAGCTAGGAAGGCTTTGCAGCGGCATTTGGACAGGCTAGATCAATGGACCAAGATCTACTGTATGAGCTTTAGCAAAGCCAACAGGTACATCCTTCACTTGGGTCACAACAACTCCAAGAAACACTAAAGGCTTCAGGAACAGTGGCTGGAAAGCTACCCAGAAGACAAGGACCTTGGCAGTCAGCTGAACATAAGCCAGCAGTATGCTCAGGTGGCCAAGAAGGCTAACAGCATCCTGGGCTGTATCAACAACAGTGTGACCAGCAGGAGTAGGGATGCAATTGTACCCCCGTACTAGGCACTGGTGAGGCTGCGCCTTGAGTACTGTGTTCAGTTTTGGGGCTCTCAGTAGGATACTGAAGGACACTGAAGTACTGAAGCATGTCCAGAGAAGGGCAACAAAGCTGGTGAAGGGTTAGAGAATAACTCTTATGAGGAGCATCTGTGGGAACTGGGATTATTTAGTCTGGAGAAGAGGCTGAGACCTTATTGCTCTCTACAGCTACCTGAAAGGAGGTTGTAGAGGTAGACAGTGGTCTCTTCTCCCTGTATCAAGTGATAGAATCAGAGGATATGAGGTTTAGATTGGATATTAGGAAAAAAATATTTACTGGATGAGTGTTCTGGCATTGGAGCAAGCTTCTCAGAAAGGTGGCGGAGTCATCCCTGGAAGTGTTCAAAAAAATATGTAGCCACGGCACTTTGGGACATGGTTGAATGGCCGTGGTCTATAACAGATATTTTTCACAGTTTAAACTTTAATCCATTGTACTAATTGAAACTGATGAGGACCTTGAACATAAACTATTTGTGGCAAAGCAGGGACTTGATCTTGGACGTAATGTTTATATGTATTGTGTTAAATGTGTGATGATGTTCAATATGCCCCTAGCATTATATAACTACCAATGATTTGTTCTTTACATTAAGGTAACATCCCCTCCTTCCTATATACTCTTCTGGGACTTGTGGGTGCATCGCTCTGGCTCTTGAAGCAAAAAGGGCGATTAAAATTAGTATTAAAAACTGCAGAAGAGCAGTTAGGGTGTACAATCTGGTACATGCCTATTGTAGCTGACTTGCAGAGATACATTAGAAAGTCTCTTAGAGGCCCTTTATAAATAACTGAGGGGCTCCATAGAGAAGATGAAATCATGATACGAAGCCCATCTCTTATATCTTAATGAAATACATGTACTATTTGGCTGCACTAAAAACAAACCCCAATAACAACAGAACACTGAGAGCAACATAAACCCTACATTCATGAACAGGTCAATATCAAAGATCATCTGCAGATCAAAACCTGGAAAATGTAGCATGCTCAGATTAGTATGCAAAATAAAACATCAATGTAGAGAGTGGATTTATATGATTATACTATGAATAATTCATTAGCACAAGAAATACAATTAGCTTTTAAAAATGATTTGGCTGCTATGCTCGTGTTTAGCAAATCTAACATATAGTAACATTAGGAGGTAAAAGTCAATAATGCAGAAGAAATTAAAACAAATTCCTTTAGGAGTCCAGCTGCCTTATTACTAAGGGGGGAAAGGGCAGTGGATTAGACAGGTTAGATCATGCCCAGAGAGGTTAACTTGTCTGTAGTCAATAGCCTTGCATTTTCAGGTGTGCCCTCAATTGACCTTATTAATATGTGCAATCCTTGCTGGAAACCTTATTTCTGAAACATTAAGCTCCGGCTGGTTAAAATGGCTCTTGCTGTGGTGAAGCGTTCCTTAAATGTGTAGGGAGGTTAGTTGATGGGAGGAGGCAGAAGACCTGAATTTTTTTCACGAGAGAGGCTTTTCTGCACATCCAGTAGATAGAAATCAGAGGGCTGAATCAGACAGAAGATAATCGATGCCATAGCTGGCGTACTAAATCAATACATTACTGGCAACCGTAGCTAGTTTTAGCTGAACCTTTGCTTTCCAGAGCAATCACTCCAAGTCCTGACTTAGTCATTTTCAAGATGAAATTGCATCAGGCTCTTAATCTGTATTGTAGCAGTTTGATGTTAGCCAGCCTGATACCGATAGTAATTTTCTAGGAGGCTGACTTCTGTCGACTGATGCTACCCAAGAAGTGAGCTGAGCGGGTGAAAATGGACAGGAGCTTGCTGTGGAGAAGGCTTCTGGTTGATGTTTTGCTTCTTCCCTCTATCCTGTTTCTGCAGATGGTTTGTGTGAGGGAACACAGACAGTGCTTACCTATCCTTTGGTATTTAAAAGTATTGTGCATTTTTAACAGTTGGTCTTTCAAGAACGAAGAGTGCCACCACTAAGTGACATTATGAACAAGAAGCCAAAAGCTGATACAACAATTCAAAAGCATACAAATTAAAGTTGATTGTCAAATGGTTTTTCCATTCCATTAAAAATGTCAGGATTGAAAATTTTTGACATGTAAAAGATCATATTAAGTACTCATATTAAATTAAGTGGAGACAACCATCCCAAAAAATAGTCCAAACATTGTGCAAAATTAAATTCTGAAAATAATTACTTTGCCCAAAATGCTTAAATCCAAATATATCATTGACATTTGTATCCTTTCTTTTTATTTTATATTTCAAATAGCAGCTGGTTTTTAACTAAAGCAAATTTTTCTTTAGATAATGTGCATGCATGGTGTTTTATTTCTTTACAACTGTTATCGTTACCATTATATTATTGCTATTTAGTCAAATAACATCATTTATTCTTATCACATTACAATATATAAACATTATCTATCCACATAATTTGTCATCATTAAATTTGCCAATGTAAAAAAGCCTCAACATAAACTTTCAACCTACTCTTAGATTACTGTACATTAACCATTACAGTTATACTGTCTGGATTAAGAACAGGAGTAACAATTACTACATTATGATTATGTTTTTGTCTTTAAAAATGTTCTTGCCATCAGGTGAGCATTTAACCCCTGGAGGTACTCATTTAACACAGACCTTCCCACTGCATAGCAGTGGATTTTCGAGTTTGGCCTTCAAACAGTTCCGATACTTCTGCACATCCAAGTAAAGGAGAGCCAGAGGACAGTACCTGGCACAAAAGGTTGAGTGGCACCAATTGGCTCCCTTCTAAACTCATTAGGATTATTGGCCTACCAGAGCAGATTTGCTGTTCCATCCCTACACAATGCTTGGTCCTCTGTATCCTGCCCTATGAGGTGCTTCTCATGCCTATTACTATTTGGGGTCGAGGACATTAGTTCACGGCATATTAGACGGTGCTCCAGACTACCAAGAGTGCTGTCTTTAATTTGGAGCTGGAAGGGTCCTGTGTGTGCCACATGGTTGTTGTATGGGGCTGTGTAAAGATACAAAAGAGGACTGTGCAAGATGGAAGAAGTCAGACTCAGTGCATATGTGGTCCTTGCTGTCTGTCAGCTGTGACCTCTGATGTGAACTACCTCCCAAAGCAAGTCGAAACTATCCCCCAAGAAGAGCTTATTGGAGAAGTCTCAGATAGAGATGAATGTGAACTAACAGTTCAGCAATGTCACCAGTCTGGAGACTTGTGCTTAGCAGCTCATTTGTCCTCTTTTACTCAGCAATATAAATCCTGTAGTTTGGCCAAGGTCTCAGGGACTGTGACAATTTAGTTGGTAGGAAGAAGTGTCTAAATTTCTTCCTTTTCACACTGTGCCTTTATTTCCCAAATTTGCATTGCCTGTATTAGAAAGCTCTGTCAACAGAAATACAGCCAGCATGGTGTTAGTGGCAACATTTGTTTTGCACACAATGTTCACTGTTGCCTGTTAGTGCTGATGTTTTTGTTCTCACTCAGCCATGGAAAGATGTCTCCATGTTTGTTGCATTTCTGTCCCATACTGAGATTTTTATGTGCTCAGTGCTGTAAACAGTTTTTTACACCCTTTTCTCAAATAACAGAAACATTTCCAAACCACATTCACAATAACTTAAACTTTTTCATACCAGCAGATTTTCACAAGATTTTCACTCTACTGTAAGCATATAGTACTGTTCAGCAATTGCTCACCTGCCCAATTTATAGAATGAAGCACAGCAAATATACCTGATTAAAAACCAAACCAAACCAACCCAACCAACCAATAACTAAAAAACAAACCCAAGTTACATTCCACTAGCAGGATGCTTTTTCTAATTCTTCATACACTCCAATATGTGCAACCCATACCTGTACACTACAGCTATGACCTTGCCCTCTGCATACTCATCCTAGCAATCCATTTGCAGAAGGAGTTGTAGGTGTCTATGAGCTCACTTGAAGTGTGTTTTAAGATGAATAAGGCATTATTCATAACAAGTTTTTACTAGAGCTGCTGATGTAGCAACTTTGCAAAAGGAGTTGAAGACACAGGATGGAGCTACTTTAAGACTGAAAGAAGGACACAAGTGCCATGGCCCAGATTTTTAGTCTGAAGTGCCAAGGACATAGAGACAGACAGGCAATGTAGATGTAATGAAGAGAATGCACAGCAAGGCGAATTAAGGCAGTTTGCTTGTAATCCACAATCACCTGTATGAGGAAGAGATTTCTGGTAGCAGAAGCTCATTTATCTAGTAGGAAAGAAATCACCAAGACATGCAGTTACTGGAAGCTGAAGCTAGGTAAACATGGGCTCTAAGTAAGAGACATTTATTTTATTTATTTTATTGTATTGTAACAGATCATTAATCACTAGCAGAGTTTGCATAGGGACACTGTGTTACAAATGGATTGTTTGGTGAGTCTATCCTGGCAGTGACTCATACCATGATCCTTTCCTCTTGACATAATTTTCCACATCTAGACTCCTGCCTTCAGTGCACTCTGATATGTAAACAACAACTCAACATTTATCCGATAACTCTGCTGCACATTTATGAATTTTAATCAACCATTGACATACTTACATGAAATGAAACAAATGAGCAGAGTTGACAAATGAGATTTTTGCTTAGAAAGGATTTTAGATTCATATTAATATGCAGTTCCTCTCTAGGACTCTCAACATCAACTGTATTTTGGTGCTTATATGGCTGTCTTGAGCTTACATCATTATTTTCTATAGCCCAAACAGGGATCCCATTGTGCTAAGCATATAATAAAAAGACAGCTGCTGTTTCTGAGAGCTCACAATCTAATACGGAGAGAATAAATGACTGCTAGAGGAGTATAAAGTAAGTTTGAACTACATTCAACAAGGTAAGGAGCACTGTTGATATACCAGTTAACTAGCTGTTGAAGCCACGTTATTGGAATCTGTTCCAAATATGCTGCATGCAACTGTATATATTCTTCAAAATATGGATCAGATTTTTTTTCCTTTTCTTTCTTTTTTAAAGCTGTGACTGGTTTGTCAGCTAATGCAATTTTCCCTCTTTTCCCTCTGCTGCCCTGATTCAGTCTCTGACCAAGCTCCCCTCAGGTAAAGGTCTTTGTGCCTTTGATTATTTTATGGCATTAGCTGCAGCCTAGTTTTCATCAGAGGTCTTTCTCAGCAGCCTAACAGCCCCATGAATGAAATCAGCAGGGAGGCTCTTCATTATCACAGTTCTGGCAGTGAAGTCTCTGTACTTTTATCACTGTACTGGTATCAATTATTTGGAGCCACATTAAATAAATGAAGTCAGTAACATGAATATGTCATGCTCAATTCATACAGAGGCTCATGAACTCTCTCAGAAAACCCCAACAAACCTCTCTTTTATGCCTGCTGCTTCCCTTATGAATTTTTTGTGAGCTCTGACCTTAGACATTTCTCAATCATTGCAAGCATGCTTAGTTCAAGATTGAATACACATCCATTTTATATGGGTTGAGGGGGGCAAAAATCATGAGAAAAGCAGATGGTATTAGAAAAAAAAATGACTTTTCAAAAGAGGTTCAATGACCCCCATATAGATATGACATGTTAAAGTCACTGACTTCTTTTAAACTCAGCACTTGTGTATATATATATTTAGTATTATATAATGTACTTGTAAGGGCAAAGCCTCTTCAGCATTTGATCTACAATATCTATTGTAGAGTCCTGGGTGTAGCTCAGTCACCATAATACCAGCGATGACAATGAAATGGGACTGAATTGGCTAATGCCCTTTGGTTGTTTGATGGGTCACAGCAGCATACTGATTGCAACTTAAAGACAATTTTATTTGTTTATTACTCCTACTGAATCAGAATTAGGCTTCAGAAAGCCTAGTCTCAAAAAAAAAAGGAATTAACTCTCTGGGATTTGGAGACCATTCTAAAATATTTCTAACAAAAATTAACATAATTTGATCTTAAGTAATAAAATTTTTAAAACCTAATGCATGGACTATTAACTTCAGAAACCCTAAAGCAAGTTCATTCTGCTTGTAATTTAGCTGACCTGTTTAAACAGAATAGGTAAAACACAGAACTATGATGGGAAAGGTGATTTCTTGAGCATTGCTTTGCATACGTTCAGAATAAAAAATCTCTAGAACTTTTGAGCTTAGTGAGAGTAGAATTACTTGCAGATGGAAGGAGTAATGGGTAGGTGTTTTATGGGAGTGTTTGGAAACTCTGAAACTTCAGTTCAGCCACATTTGAACATGTTTCAGCCTCTTTTCTGCTAACATTAATGAGTGTGGCTTTTGTTTAAAGGAATGTTGGAGAAAGGGTATTTTCAGCTCAAATACTCTCACAAACAGACTTCATTCAAACCTGCCTGAGAAATGCTTTCTCTGCTTACAATTCAGTCAGTCAACCTGGCAGCCAAAAGAATGGCATGTTGCTTAGGTAGCCAATTACACAACCCAAATAACAAAGAAGGAATAGGTAGAAAACATAATTAAAATAAATATATCTTGTAAATGAGCCCAGTCAGGATACACTCTGATGAAATAACTATGCAGCCTGTGTCTTGTTATGGTGTGCATTGATGCTTAGTCCTTATGCATGCCTGCTGAAATTTACAGGGAAAAATCCTGTCCTTTTACAGAGACAAAAGAATTGACCTCAGGATTTTGAAGGGGGTGCATCAAATTAGACCTGTGGGTTCATTAGGAGCCAGTGGTGTGCATATCTGAGCAGGGATTTACATCTTTGCAAAACTAA
The DNA here is from genome assembly GCA_013399055.1 of Ramphastos sulfuratus. NCBI lineage: Eukaryota > Metazoa > Chordata > Aves > Piciformes > Ramphastidae > Ramphastos > Ramphastos sulfuratus. The sequence continues at coordinate 218,744 of WBNM01025987.1, read as the reverse complement.
AGCTGACCTCACAAGAAAAAACTAAAACTTCACAGTTTTTCTGAAGTTTTGTTAAAAGGGGACATGAGTGGTGGAGTTCAGATCAGAAATATGCAGCCAATAATTAGTAAAAAGAAATAAATTAGTTCTTTCTTGGAACCCTTCAGTTTGGAAGCGTTCTTGTTTTATTTTTAAGCAATTTCTTAGACATGAAGTGAACTAGGAAATTTATTATTCAAGCATCTCCCTTGAAAAAAAAAACAAAACCAAAAAAACCACAACTTGACTGCCACATCAGCAACAGGAATGATTCGTACCTGAGAATTTCCAAACAGATCATACTAGATGATAGTGTTCTCTGTTCAGGAAGCCAAACAAAGCACAGAGAGCATCTTTCTCTCAGTCTCATGTCACGTGATAACAAACTGGAAAAGTTTAGAATAAGAGGCAAGGGTCTTGTATTCCAGTTTGCCATTCTCTTACCTCTGTTTTCTGTAGTGTAAATTACAGAATATTTTAGCAATGGACATTTCATCCTGAGCTAAGCAATTTTCCATAGCACTCATCTCACAAAGTTTCTCAACGACAATGGAGATATCAGTGTGAAGATGTTTTGGAGTTCCCTTGAAGTCTCTTTGCGTGCATTGTTCAGTAAGACAGGTATGAGAGATGGAGCAGCTCTTCATCTAATGTTCATTCCTGGCAGTGTCAAGCTATTTTTCGAAGTACGACTGTCAGGCAAAAAGAAAATGGGATTGTGCTGCTCTTCAGAGGAGAAAGCAAAAGACAAATGAGTCAAGCACACAGCTCACTCATCAGAAACTGCAGGTATCTCTTAGTTTGGATACATTTCCACATAACCCTAAACTGTTCTTTATAATTTTGCTGTATGATTGCCCTGCAAGTGCTTGTCATCACTGCAAGGGCAATCCTGAAACCAGCCTGTCTGAAATCCACAAATTAGAACAAGCAATCAAATAGTTGCAATGCTATGTATTAAACATGAAATGACACATCTGACTGTCTTTAAAGGCGAGAAGAATTTCCAAAAGAGCTTACTGTGATGCATGCTACCACCTCCATTTTTTTCTGATCGCTATCACACTACACAGATGCAATGACTGAGAAAGAAACTCGAATTTGTTGCCGGAAGCCCCACTGTAACATCAATCACTTGAAATAAAAATGTCACGCTTATGATTCTTCAGAAAATGCTGCACTTAACTTCCAAACTGTTGCTTTCAGAAAAGGCTAATTCAGGGTTGGGTACATTAATGTCAATGTCCTATAAAAGTGCCAGCTAAAAAAAAAAAAAATGTCAGCAAAGACATTTTTTAAGCCAGTGTCAGCACAAAAGGGTGCCTCAGTTGTTTCATCTCACAACAGCTGCATGCTTTCATTGACATTTGTTGCCCTTTCTTTGTGCACTCATCCTAACCTCATAGGTTATTTCCTGGCCTCCCTTCCGTGACCTATGGCCAGTGATGACCTTTAGCTAGAGAATGTGACATTTTGTTCTCCTCTGGCTGACATGTGATGCCCTCATTATTCAGAGGTATGTGAAAATAATGACCTGCACTGACCTCTCAGTTTCCTTTTGCTTATTGGTCTACACTAGGTGCTTGTTCAGCAGATTGCTATGACTAGGTGGTGGGGTGTACAATTTCTTTTGAAGAAGGAAGCTCATGAATTGCACCAACATTTTAGCTCTTTGTGTCTTGCTCCATTAGAAGAGTGGGACATGAGGCAGTGCAGCTGATGGAGAAAGTTCAGAATTAACAGTTCAGTTAAGTTTGGGTGTTAGGAGCATCACAGGATTGCTTTGGGTGGAAAAGGACTTTGAGTCTATCCATTATCTAAATGATAGCAAGTCTGATGCTAAATGGTATCTCTCAACACCACATCTATGCATCTTTCAAATGCCTCCAGGGATAGGGATTCAACCACATTCTTGGGGAGCCAATTCCAGTGTTTTATAACCCTTTCAGCAAAAAAGTTTCTTCTAATGTCCAATCTAAACCTCCCCTGGTACAACTTGAGGCCATTTCCTCTTGTTCTGTTACTTTGTATTAGGGAGAAGAGACCAACACTTACCTCGCTACAACCTCCTCTCGGGTAGTTACAAAGAGCAATGAGGTCTCCCCTCAGCCTCCTTTTTTTCAGACTAAACAACTCCACTTCTCTCAGCCACTTCTCAAAAAACTTCTAGACTCTTCATCATCTTCATTGGCCTTCTCTGGACACACTCCAGCAACTCAGTATCTTTCTTGTAGTCAAGGCCCCCAAACTGAGCACAGTATGCAAGATCTTGCCTCACCAATACTGGATGCAGGAGGACAAGCATTTCACTGGTTCTGCTAGTCGCACTATTCCTGATAGAGGCCAGGATGCTGCTGGCCTTCTTGGCCACCTGAACGCACTTTTGGTTCATGTTCAGCTGGCTGTCAATCAAAACCCCCAGGGCCTTTTTCTGTTGGGCAGATTTCCAGCAACTCTTCCTGAAGCCTGTAGTGTCGGTTGGGGTTGTTGTGACCCAAGTGAAGAATCCAGCACTGGGCCTTGTTAAATCTTGTACAAATTGCCTCAACCCATTTATCCAGTCTGTCTCAGGTCCTTCTGTAGAGCCTTTCTACCCTGAAGCAGATCAACACTTTCTCCCAACTTAATGTTATCTGGAAACTTACTGAGGGTGCACTCCATCCCCTCCTCCAGATCTTTGACAAAGATATTCAAAAGAACTGGCTCCAGTACTGCGCCTTAGAGAACACCGCTTATGACTGGCCTCCAGCTTCACAAGGCTGGCAGATACAGTCAAAATCTTGTGAACTTATGGAGCAGCAGTTGAGTCCCAGGCTGGATACCTACCTTAAGGTGTTTCAAATAGTACGAGATGCCAGTGCATGACCTACAGATTCAAGTCCTCAGTTCTCAGTCATCTGAAAGAATGGGTGACTAAGTAACCTTAGGAATTCAAAATAGGAGTTGAAATGAGTAGCTTTCCCATCACCAAGATTTCTACATCTTCCCTGTGGTGACTGTGGTGGAAACAGAGGCAGAGTTACAAGAAATACATGCTAACAGTGCTTTCTTAGGTAAGTTGGTTTCTGTATTTCATATGGTGGAAGTTTCAGTATTCTTCAGAAATGCAAGCCTGAACACATGATATTTTTTTTCAAGAAGCAGATTTTTTCTCCTGTGAGGTTAGATGAGCCCTCATTGACTATAGTAAATATTTCAAATGCTGGACCTGAGTAAGGCATTTGACTCTGTCCCACATCACATCCTGGTCACCAAACTAGAAAAACACAGACTCGATGGGTGGAGCACTGCTGGATAAGGAACTGGCTGGATGGTCACACACAGAGGGTTGTGATCCAGGGCACAATGTCCACCTGGAGAACAGTGCCAAGTGGTGTCCCTCAGGGGTCAATACTGGGACCAGTGCTGTTTAACATCTTTGTCAGTGATACTGACAGAGGAATCGAGTGCACCCTCAGCAAGTTTGCAGATGACACCAAGCTGTGTGGCACAGTCGACTTGCTAGAGGGCAGGGATCCATCCAGAGGGACCTGGAACAGGCTGCAGAGGTGGGCCCAGGCCAACCTCATGACATTCAACAAGGCCAAGTGTAAGGTCCTGCACCTGGGTTGGCGCAATCCCAAGCATAAATACAGGCTGGGTGGTGAATGGCTGGAGAGCAGCCTTGAGGAAAACGACCTGGGGGTCTGGGTTGATGAAAAGCTCAACATGAGCTGGCAGTGTAAGGGCACAGCTCAGACAGTCAACTGAGTCCTGGGCTGCATCAAGAGAAACGTGGCCAGCAGGGCAAGGGAGGGGATTCTCCCCCTTTACTCTGCTCTCATCAGACCCCATCTGGAGTACTGTGTGCAGTTCTGGAGCCCCCAGCACAGGAAGGACATGGAACTGTTGGAGCAGGTCCAGAGGAGGCCACAAAGACGATCAGAGCGCTGGAGCAGCTCTGCTATGAGGACAGGCTGAGAGAGTTGGGGCTCTGCAGCCTGGAGAAGAGAAGGCTTCGAGGAGATCCTGTAGTAGCCTTCCAGTATCTGAAGAGGGCCTACAGGAAGGTTGAGGAGGGACTACTTACAAGGTCTTGTAATGACAGGACAAGGGCCAATGGGTTTAAACTGGCAGAGGGGAGATTTAAACTAGATGTTAGGAAGAAGTTCTTTCCAGTGAGGGTGGTGAGACACTGGAACAGGTTGCCCAGGGAGGTTGTGGCTGCTCCCTCCCTGGAGGTGTTCAAGGCCAGGCTGGAAGAGGCCTTGAGAGACCTGTTCTAGTGGGAGGTGTCCCTGCCTATGACAGGGGGTTGGAACTAGATGATCTTTGAGGTCCCTTCCAACCTAAACCATTCTATGATTCTATGATAAAGGAGGAACAAACCACTTTATGTGGGAGATTGTAATACCAATTAAGAGTTTATTCAAGACCTAGCCATTTAAACCTCCTTTCCTTGAATCAAAGATGGTTACTTCATTTCAGGAGGTGCAGGCATATATGGAGCAGCATAAGGAACAGATGGGTGCTAAAGAGAATTCCTGACTATAAACAGTCCCTGTTATGAATATAGAAATTAATCAATTGAGGACTAAACTCTACTTCTAGTTGCACAAGAACAGAGCAGCAGAAGGAGACGCTAACATATATGTCAGTGTGTATTTCTGTCTGAGAAAGAGTAAGCAGGCCCTTTCCACTGAAAGGTGGGAAGCTTCTCTGGGTCTGAAAGTTAAGATGGAAGATTATCAGCAGCATTTTGGAAAAAACTTTAGCTATTTGGTATGCAGATCAGGAAAGGTATTGAAAACCAGGATCAAGATTTTGACCTTGCCCCATCACATTGTGCAAACTAATGCAGAAACTAGGAGAAAAGTCCTAGTAACAGCATTTTCTGGTAGAGTATTCCCCACCACCTGGAGGTTGTAAAGAACATCATGTTGGAGCATGTCCACTAAATATGTAAACGGTACTATTAAGTGATGCCTGGACATCAACTTGCAAACTTTGAGGTCTGACCTGGACATCTGGGCCTCCCGGCCAGACATTCACCCTGAACTGTAATCCAGTTAAATAACCCATTAAAAGTTCAGGCTGACACTTAGAAGCCTGCAGCGCAGTGGTAAAGGGATTCTAGGTTTGGATTACAGGAAGCCTAGCTTTGGGTTGAAAAAGAAGAGTTAGTATAATCCAATGAAGGAAAGTATTCTACATATCTTAGAAGAAAATGCTACCAATAGATGCTTCTACATAAGCTGCCTAACTATAGCTATCAGTACCCAGTCATAGGTGGATGGTTTAATCTAAAGGAAACACAGCTGAAAATTTTTGAGAATACTGTCCCCTCTCTACCAAGATCACCCTTGTTCTACTTGTACTCAAGCTTTGCTGCATCAGTCCCAGCAGCTGGTCTGGGCAGCAGGCTGAAACTCAAGAATGGCAGAAAGACATCGCATCTGTGATATATCACATCTATTCTGTCGATCATTTCACAAATGCCTCTGGTATTAAGTTTCTGAGGACTAGCTACTGGTGGATTAATTGAAGAGAAAATAAGAACATAGAAGTGGATCCTAGCTGGTGCCAGGCAGTCCTCTTGTCCCTGACCTGACGGTCCTGTTACCAAGCAGGGCTGTTACATGAATCCCGTAGTTTGCCTTTGGCTGACAGCAATTTTCATATAAGTCGTACATGGAATGCTTTTAAAAGGATTCAGCTAAGGAACAGAGACACACTTTTATGTGTGACTCAAGCCCAGATCAGATGTCAGATTACTTATGACCAATTATATAAATGAGCTAACCCACCATGGCAACATAACTCTGGAAGGTCTTGCAGAAACCTTCTAGAAATATATTTACCAAATGCCAAAAAGATTGTGAGATATGAAATCATGAGTTGATTTTGATTGTTTTGGGCAAGAAAGACAACTTATTTGTATATCAAGAGTTTAAGAGGATAGCACAAGTTTTAAACCCAAAAGCATGTTTAGACTTTAGTGTCTTTATTTTTCCCCAGAAGTACAGTCTCAGAAATACTCTATTGTTCTTCCCCTTCATCTCATTTGCCTCTCATTCTTCAAGAGCTCATAGGGTTTCACTCCTCCCAAGATCCATAAATCAGTTGATTAACTTTCAGTCCAAGACTGTTTTATATGAGCAGAAGAAATCTAATTGGAATACAATCACCCTCCCACTGCTTTTCACAGCTTTCTTTGCATCTCAATGTGATCTGACTTTCAGATATCTCTTTCTGTGAGATACTTATTTTTTCCCATCATGCCCTGAACCCAATTGTGCTGCTATCTTTTTTCTGTCCTTTTAAGTTCTGGCTGTAAATTAACCATTACCCAACTGAAAGAAGTTCCTTTAGAGTTCACAAGCAGTATTTCAACATGATAGCTTCCAGACTAGTTGCACAGAAACAAACTGCCTGAATATGAGGAGTTAATACTAGTTTCATTTTCCCCTGTCTTAGCATGGGTGCTTAGGGGTGAAGCTATTGTGTAAGGTGGGCTACTGCATGGACTGAAAGAGGGAGTCTGAAAATGCAGAAGTCCATTTGCAGGTGTTGGATGAACACCAGGTTGGAGAATTTTTGTGTTACAGTCATGTTTACTGTGTTACAGTTATGGTTACTTTTTTTCATTTATGCTGATAGAGATTTAGTACAACTGAAAAATCCTACTGCTTATAGGCCAATTATTGCCCCGCAATTTAGTAGTTGATATTATTATTTAGATAAAGAAAACAGGAATCTATTCTTACTAACTTAGAAATTGCAACTCACAAACAGCACAAAGTTTTCTTTAGTTTCTCCCTTCCTGCACTCCAAGCCTTCTCCAGACTAAACAGAGCATGTCTACGGGAGAAGTTAATACTCATGACTAATTAAATACTTGTATCTCTTCTCAAATGCTGTTTCTGCAGTGATTTCTTTATGTATATATGTGCTAAAGATACTAGCCTATCTGAGAAAAAATAAACTTTATCCACTTTTAGATATTCAGATATCAAATGGAAACAATTTAATTATTGCCACATGACCATGAACAGAGGCTGAACACAACAAGCATGATATAATTCCTATAGCTCTATGAAACCTGCAAGATCATGCATCTCCCTGTTTGCAGCCCAAGTCATTTACACCAGGGACCTGTCAGACAGCATCACAGTTTCCAACTTCTCCTCTCCTCTTCTAACAGGCACCAGAGTGCCATTTAGACTGGAACAGAAAGGTACATTCCTGGATTTCATCCTGATGTGGAATCCAGACATGGCAAAATGCTAGCTCCATGTCCCACAGTTTAGATGTGGCCTATCAATTTAAGCAACTGAGTGTCATTTAAATAACTACATACCAAGCACAGCTTTGCTTCTTGTATTTTCATCATTCCCACCTGCCTCAACAGAACTACTTGTCCAAACATCTTGTGGAATCTGACCTGTCAAGTGTTTGAACAAAACCTTGCAACCAGTTAGTTCTGAGTTTGAAGTGTAACATGGACATCGAATTGGATTTCTAATCTAAAGTAAAATTAATGATTAAAATGATTAAGCCATTAAATAAATACATCTCAATTCACAGGTGCTTGTGAATCAGTGACAGGCCAATTAATCAAAAAGAAATAGACATCTCATTTTCTGGGCCATCACATGCATTGTTTTACATCGGTATAACTTTTCTCACTTTAGTTTTCATCAGTCTGAGGGAAAGGAAGATCTAACTTAGTGCAGCAATTCCACTGATGTGATATATTTTTTGTGCTTCTTTTTGTTCAGAACAGCTTCTTTGTCTCTGAATTTTTGGGTAGTTATTTTTTCAATAGAGCAGAGAGTATACAGTGAGGACTTAAACAGTGTTTATCTTGGTGCACGTTAGGTATTTCTAGGGAAAATGTTATCTGGCCAGGTGAAGACTCCTGTGTTTGCCACTGCAAAATGAAGTCAAAGTTGATTTACTCAGAGGTCAAGATCTACACTTATTCAAACTGATGCCATGCATGGATCTATCTGCAAATCTTTCTTCCCCGTTGACCACAGCAGTGCTAAAAGATAATGTCCACCACATTGGCGCTCTACTAGCCATACTCGAAGGGACTTTTTTCAATATTCTCTTCATTCTTAGTAATTTATTAAATGGAGTTGTCATAGGGATACAGTCTCAGGGTGCTCTCTCTCTCATCCACTCATACACAGCATGCACTCTACAATACTTTATGCAAATAAGTTCCAAGCAGAGTTGCTTGCCATTAGCACAGAGGAAAAAAAAGACAGAATTTGTTAGTGAGAAGTCTTTCTGTACCCCTGCAGTGATTCATAGTGCACTTGACTAGTTTCGCCTATCTCTTGGGTATAATCAACATGTTAGTTCTGAGTTTGAAGTGTAACATGGACATTGCATTGGGTACAATCAACATAGCATCACCAAGGGCAAATCGCATCTGACAAAGCTGGAGGCCTTCTATGAAAAGGTCACAACGTTAATAGATGAGGGACAAGCAACTGACATCATTTACCTGAGCAAAGACTTTGACACATGTCCCACATGACATCCTGCTCCCCAAGCTGGTAAAATATGGGTTCAACGGATGGACAAATCAGTGGATAAAGAATGGCTTGATGGCCGCACCCAGGGAGTGGCTGTCAATGGGTTCATGTCCAAGTGGAGGCCAGTGACAGGTGGAGGCCCTCAAGGATCAGTACTAGCATCAGTCTTGTTTAACATCTTCATTGGCGACATGGACAGTGGCATTGAGTGCACCCTCAGCAAGTTTGCTGACAACATCAAGCTGTGTGGTGTGGCTCACATGGTGGAGGGAAGGGATCCATCTAGAGGGACCTTGACAGGCTGGAGAGGTAGGGCTTTGCCACCTTATGAGGTTCAACAAGACCAAGTGCAAGGTCCTGCATCTGGGTCAGGGCAATCCTAAGCACTGATACAGGCTGGGCAGTGACTGGCTTGAGAGCAGCCCTGAGGAAAAGGACTTGAGGGCTCTGGTGAATGAGAATCTCAACATGAGCCGCTAGTGTCCACTTGAAGCCCAGAGAGCCAACCATATCCTGGGCTGCATCAAGAAAAACATGGTCAAGGGAGGTGATTTTCCTCCTCTATTCCACTCTGGTGAGACTTCACCTTCAGTACTTCATCCAGTTGTGGAGCCTCTATTACAGGAAGATATGGACATGCTGGAAGGTGTCCAGAGAAGGGTCACGAGGATGATCAGAGGGCTGCAGCACCTCTCCTATGAAAACAGACTGAGAGTGTTGTGGCCATTCAGTCTGGAGAGGAGAAGGCTCCAACAAGACCTTATCGTGGGCTTCCAGTATCTTAAGGGGACATACAAGAAAGCCGGTGAGGGACTTTTTAGGCTGTCGGGTAGTGATAGGACTACGGGGAATGGAGCAAAACTAGAAGTGGATAGATTCAGGAAAAAGTTCTTCACCATGAGGGTGGTAAGACACTGGAAAACGTTGCCCAGGGAGGTGGTGGAAGCCCCATCCCTGAAGGTCTTTAAGGCCAGGCTGGATGGGGCTTGGAGCAATCTGATCTATTCTGAGGTGTCCCTGCCCATGGCAGGGAGGTTGGAGCTGGATGATCCTTCAGGTCTCTTCCAGCTTTGACAATTCCATGGTTCTATGATCTGGGGTTTTATTTTTTTGTTTGCTTTGGTAGGTTTGGGGTTTTTTTGTTTGTGGGTTTGTTTTTTAATTTTTTTTTTTTTCTGTTTACAAAGTGAAAAAGGTTTTATTGACGTCATACCAGAAAGCTGGTTTCAGCTGCTGGCAAATTGGTAGCACAAGAGAAGGATTTCCTGGATATCACCTTCATTCAAACACAGATGAAGTGCAACCAAAGCAGGGAAGACAAACAAAAGATTTAAGGCATTTATGGAGAAGAACTAAACAAGAAACCACAGCCTGGTTGTAATAAAGAAGTCAAACTGGACAACTATCAGCATTTACGCTTTGTTTCTACAGTGAAAACGTGTACATGCATATGACTTTGCTGAGCGTGTCCTACTTGAACCTGAGGTTAAGTTTTTATGACACACTGTGTAGACACCTGAGTTACCGTGGACACCTTGGGCATCTTAGCTGAGTGTTATCCCAGAAACAGCAGGAGAGCATTGTACCTGTACTTCCCTGGTACATGAACTAGCCTATATATAGCTATACTAAACTTTTGCATGCCACTACATGCACTGTGACTGTCTCTCGTCTCACTATCTTCGCTGAAACTGAGGCCTGCTTAATAATTCACTGGTCAAAGCACTGACCATCCAGCCAATGTCAGCTCAAACAAAGCCACCAGTAAAGTTCCTACTAGACCCAGGCCCTGTCACATCTGCTGCCTGAAATGGCAAATTTTTAAACTGTGAGCAGCACAAAATCTTTGGTTTACTTTCAGCTCCTGAAGGAAAGAATATAACCTATCATCCATGAAAAATTCAAACAGTTTTAAAAGCATTAGCCACACAGAAATACTTATGTTACATAAAGTGTTCCTTATGAAACAGTGGGAGATCTGTCTGAAATTATCAAGAATTACAAAACCTCCCACTCTGAAGGTGAAAGGAGAAGCAAGGTTATAATTATATAAATGACTATGGGGGAAACAGTTGCTCTGTATAGAGTGTGGGATCCAAGCAGTGTCAAAGTGTTCTACAACATGAAAGTGTTGGAGACAGCTTTTATGAAGCCAGGGATTTGTTGGTGTTTGTTTGGTTGTGTTTTTTCTCTTTTCTCTTTTCTTTTCTTTTTTCTTTTCTTTTCCTTTTTCTTTTCTTTTCCTTTTTCTTTTCTTTTCCTTTTTCTTTTCTTTTCCTTTTTCTTTTCTTTTCCTTTTTCTTTTCTTTTCCTTTTTCTTTTCTTTTCCTTTTTCTTTTCTTTTCCTTTTTCTTTTCTTTTCCTTTTTCTTTTCTTTTCCTTTTTCTTTTCTTTTCCTTTTTCTTTTCTTTTCCTTTTTCTTTTCTTTTCTTCTCTTTTCTTTTCTTTTTTCTTTTCCTTTATTTTATTATCTTTTCTTTTATTTTTACTTTTCTTTTTGTCTCTTCCTTGGGGAGATCTCTGATGTGAGGTACACCCCATCTCTACTCTCAGAACAAGGGAGTCAGATGCTCTCTAGCCTTAACCTGATTTGGCAGCATCACTCCTTTTCACCTTCTCTTTGCATCTTCACTTTTTCGCTCTCACTTCATTGGCGTGATTCTCAGTATAGATTTATAACACCTGCAGAAGAGCTGGATTACAAGGTTTGTATATTTTTAGGTTCCACAACCATATTTACTCAGAGTAAACTAGGATTATAGTCCATTCTTCTGGAATATGTGGCAACAGAAACAAACGGAACCATGACCTTTGAAGGGTTCTAAATTCCAATTGTATCTTACATCATCTTGCCTTAACTGTCTCAAGAAACATATGAACAAATAAAAATTTGGCACTTGCACACTTTATTGATTATATTTCCTAACCCTTCTGAAGTAATCTCTGATCTAAATTTGAGTCAAGACCAAGTTAAGGTCTCTCTCTTACCAATTAACTTCCTTTATAGGTTAAGCAGTGTCTGTTTCCTGGCTTTCTCTTCTACCCTCTCTGCTTTGACAACTTGCTTGCATTTTCTCAGTAGTCTCCAAAAAGGGCATCTCTGTTAAAAAAAGCATTCCCCACTTTTGCCTGCACTCACCATTTGCACACATCTTGTTTTCCTAGTCAACTACTTGCAGTCTGATCAGCTGACCAAATTCAATTTGTGTCCAAAGTATTCCTAGAGCCCTATGAACTGTGGGGTACTGGGGCCTGGGCTGAGACAAGGCAACTCTTCCTCTTCCTGTACGGTTGGCTTCATTTTGAACTGAAAGCCATGCTGAAGGTCTATAAGATTCATCTTCCCGGTATATTCTTGAATGTCTTCACTATAGACCTGTACACAGTGGCAATTACCGTTGCTTTTGGGTGGGGGAAAAAAAAAAAAAAAAGCAAGCTTTTTTTCCCTGGTTTTCTCTTTTCCTTTACATCTGAAAATCCAACAATGTGATTTTAGCAAACATTAAACTGCTGCACATCTAAAAGACCTGTTAGGTGTCCGTAGTCTCAGGCCTCAATAAACATTTCTAAGGGTAAAGCAAAAGTCAACATTTGCTAACCATCAACATGTGTAATATATGGTATCTTTATTGTAAGGAAAAAGAAGTACATCTCCCTAATACTGCTGTGATAACTGTTGACAAGTGCTGACATTTAAACAGCAATCAAAACAAGACCTGACCCTGCAGTGTCTCCACAAGTATCATTAGTCACCTACTCGAACCCACTAAAATCAAATGCGATTGCTCTCCCATGACTTCAGACTTCAGGATCAAGCCCTTAGCGAGGAAAGAAACTCTCTTGTAGTAAGATCCTGCTCCACACATGCTGATGGGCATATTCAATTGTAGCATGACAGACCTTGTAGTATAAACATGAAGTCTGTAATTTTAAGGCATTAAGCTTTTATTAAGCCAAATTTCTAAGGTATTTTAATTTAAAACTTCAAAGAATACCTAACTGGACACCAGACATTCTCACCATTAATTAAAATAGAGTCGATGACCAGCGCACAGTCCACAAAGCTATACAGCTGAAACCCCAGCAGTCGTAACCCAGCACTCCAGTACAGTGGAGTTAGAGGAAACAAAACAAGCTATAAAGCCACATCTTTCAATCTGACATATTCTTACAGGTAAATCTGTGTCACACCCTGCCCACTTCATGATTCACAAACTTGTCAAAATGCATCAGATACGGCTTGTCATTATGTCAGTGAAGTTTGGTGGCATTAATTTCTCTGGGTTTTAAGGGATTTAAATAATGGTAAAGACCTTCATAGAAGTGCACAAGAATGCAACCAGAGGACCTTAACAGCTCTGGAGGAGCTGTTAAGCTTTCTGATGTAGAAACATATTACCTGGTCTTTTCAATAATGTGGATTATATAAATTTGAATGAAGTGATTTTCAAGAACATTGATACTTGATCTGATAAACTACAGCAGCAAGTCATCAGGAACTATTCTGTAAATAGCCATTAAAAATTTTTGTTTTGTCATAAAAATTCTTACGAAATGTACTTATGGTTCTTTACATGCTGAGTAACTGCTTTTCAACATTTAGTAATCCAGCCAAAAATACACTTTTAAATTAAGCAGCTTTTAATTTATCTATGATTTAAAAAGAATTCTTTTAAATCACTCAGCGTCTACTTTTTTGTAATTCTATTATTTTTAAATGGCCAAGCCAAGTTTTCTTTTTTTGTTTGTTTGGGTTTTTATCCCCGAGAATGAAGATAATAGTAACACAGGTGATCAAGTGGCTGTATCAGGCCCATCAATTGCTCTTTGTGACTGTACAACTTTTGTGACAATGCATACTGACAGTTGTGCATAGCTCCAAAGAAGAACCTTTCAGCTCAAAGCTCATTAACAACTTCTTTTGAGAATTTATTTGTCAGTTGATTTCTAGCAAAGATGAGATACCAGCTATCTATGCTTGAGTTTAGAAAGGTCTTGTCAAGCAGGCTTTATGCTATGTGGTAATGGAAGTAGAGGAGTTCTTTCCTAACACAAGTAATCTGTCATATTCTAAGACTAAACTAAACCAAACAAACAAGACAACATCTGAGAAGGTGGAGCTGTTTGGGATGTAAGGCACTGATACAGAAGAGTCGGCATATACTGGAGTTGTTAAAGGCAAGCTGAATGAAGAGTGAGAGTACATACAAATGATGCTAAAATAAAGCAGTTATATTCAAGGGAGCAGATGAACAATGAGGAAAGATAATGCCCACAGCTGGAATGCCTTGGATCAGGAATGGAGCCCACAGAGGAGAAAACAGAGGTAAAAGGGTGATGCATATCCCACCCACACAAATTCCTCCTGCTGGTGCATTCACTGAAACAGCAACATGCTGCAGGAGGGATATCAGTTACCTGAGACAGCCTTTTTGTTAGTGCCTCACTCAGTTGGCCTAACTGATATGCCAGAAAGTATGTCAGTATTAGCAATGTAAAACTGAGCATCAGTGAATTCGACAGGGAAATTATTGTAGAAAAGATACTGACGTGGAACAAAACGTGCTCTAGGTGTTTCGGATGCTCCTGCACTAACTGGGGCCTCACAACTTCATGGACTCATACTGGCTTCCTCAGCACCAGTGCTCGCTGGAGCAACAGTCCAGACTGTGTCCCAGTCCCTCATTGCAGTGAGGACTTCTGTCCTTTGGCAGCAGGACATTCCTACACTTGCATATTTGTGCAGAGTTGTAATGTACCTACTCCTCCCTCCAATTTTATTTAGTGTTCTCTTACAATGAGGTGTTGTGCTACAGCATTTCAGGAACCACACTGAGGATAGCTCCAAGGCAAAGCTAAGAAGACATGAGAAAGATCCCTGGGAACTGGAACTGACCCCATCCTTATCCACATTCCTCTACCTTTACTTAAAATTGACTTGACACACTCAGCTAGCACAAACAAGAAAGTCAGGGAAGGATAACTGCACTGTAAATGCACTGCAAATCACTGCAGGGAGGAGCTTCATTGGGATAACAAACTACAGTTTATGGAAAGCTGTTTGTTGCAGGGGTCAGCATGTACAGGACGAAAAAGTGAAGTCAAGATAAAATTGTAATATCTTTGCTATTTTCTTTTATTCATGTCATATCAACAGATTGCTTCTCCCTGTGATGCTGCCCATTACCAGACAGAGTATTTTCTACACAGAGGGCAGTTAATTACAAAAAGAATATACTGCAGAGTAGTTTAATACTGCCTCTTTCACGCATCCCTCACCACACTTTATTTTTCACTCTTTGGCATACTGGGAACATGTGCCAAATATCATGTGTACCTTTCAGAGATAACCTGGAGTCAAGGTGTCTCACAGAGAGTAACCAGCACAAGCAATGTGAACTTCAGCCTCACATGGCCGATTGAATTTGCCCTCGCTAAGGCCTCATGTTCCCACAGCAGATTCGAGTGCCTTGTATTTACTGGCTACACAGATAGATACTCTGAGGAAGTGCTTAGCTATGTAGTTACATTTGTATTTGCTTTTACTCAGATGCTATTTTATTTGTTTGTACGTTTGTGTGAAATAATGGAAATTCCAATTGTAATTTTGGTGAGAGTTTAAAGTTCTGGGAATATATCCCAATATGCAGCATCATGTAATTTCAAACTCTCAGATTAATAAAATGTTGAGAATGTGACTGATTAGACAGAGGCGACATGCCAGAAACTGCTCTGTAGATATCTGGGGGGAAAAAGGGACCTAGACAGGATGGAAAAGTGAGATCAGGTGAACCTCATGAGGTTCAATAAGGCAAAGTGCAAGATCGAGCAACATAGGTCAGTACAATCCTCGGTACCAGTACATGCTGGAGGTAGATGTGATAGAGAGCAGCTCTGTAGAAAAGAATTCAGGTGTACTGGTGAGCAAGAAGCCTGACATAAGCCAGCAATGCTCACTTGCAACCCAGAAGGATAACCATGTCCTGGGATGCATTAAAAGAAACATGACCAGCAGTTTGAGAAAGGTGATTCTGGACCTCTGCTCTGGTCTGCTCTGGTGAGAGCTCACTTGAAGTACTGTGTCCAGCTCTGGAATCCTCAACACAGGAAGGATACAGACCTGCTGAAGTGGGCCTAGTGGAGGGCTGCAAAGATGATTAGAAGGCTGGAGCACTTGCCCTATAAAGGCAGGCTGAAGAGCTGGGATTGTTCAGCCTGGAGAAGAAAAGGTTCTGAGAAGACCTTATAGCAGCATTTCAGTATCTGAAGAGGGCCTACGAGAAAGCTGGGGAGAGGCTGTTTATAAGGATGTGGGAAGGGTTTATAAGGGTGTAGGATGAGGGACAATGGTTTTAAACTGGAGCAAGGTATGTTTAGGTTGGGCATTAAGAGGAAGTTCTTTACAATGAGGGTAGCAAAATACTGAAACAGGTTACCTGGAGATGTGGTTTAGGCAGCAACCCTGGAGACATTCAAGGATAGGCTTGACAGGGCTCTCAGCAACCTGATCTAGTTAAAGATGTCCCTGCTTACTGCAGGAAGGTTGGACAAGATGACTTTCAAGGGTCCCTTCCAACCTGGTGCATTCTAGAACTCTATATTGAACAGTACTGGTCCCAGTACTGGTCCCTGAGCGACACTGCTGGTCACCCGTGCAGCAACTGAATGCATGATTTCAAATGAGGAATACATTTTTATTTTTGGATTAGCTAAAAAAAAAGCTTCTGTTTGAAATAAATAAATAAACACGTTCCCTATCAACTACTTAGTCATCTGTCATAACAGTACAAAATTCTTTGTGCATTTTAATAATTGTTCAGGAATATTATTCAATATTGTTTATGAATGTCTGGAGGATAAAGGGCCCTGTACAGTAAAAACCATGTTTGATGTCAGCAGGAGTACATTAGCAACCTAGGGATAGGTCATCTTGGTGTCAAAGGCTGAAAGAAATGTCACATGCTTTCTCTTAATTAATGCAGGCTAAGAGAGAATCCTCGGGGAGGACCCAAGATCAGAAGAACGAAACAGACATTGTTGTACCAATTGTCTCTGCTTATTTGAGCATCTCCCTTTATGATCCCATTTAAACAAACATGTAATTTCTAGGCTGCATCAGTTTATCATAAGTGAATCCACTTGGATGAGTGTTCATTCCATATTTAAATATAGATAGACCCATACTTGCCAGGTGCTGAGTTTGCTTAACTCCTACTGAAATTAGCAGGGGCTCAGCATTTTGTAAGAATCACCTAGCAGTGCCCAGAAGTGGGTTCTTTATGTGTTTTATACATCAACTCAAAATCTGTGCTCCTCTAATGTCCATTTGCACAGTAATCCATATTTCTTTTCTTTCATTTATTAACAAACAGACATCCACTTGATGTTTCTCCTAAACAAATGGTAGTGGCTGTCACTAGTAGATACTTAGGGAAATTGAATGTATTCCTATTCCCTTTTGCACTACAGAAATATTATGCAATGTATTTTAGCTTTCAGCTTCTCCTTATGTATGGAATATTTATGGTCCATTTTGGAGTTGTCATCCAAGCACTTGGGGTCATTTTCTTATTAAACAGTAGAATACGAAAGCAACAAAGCACAGCAGGTGGTGTGTTTCTGGCTATTTTGTCATGCCTTAGGCCGATTTGCCATCTTCCACCCAAAATATCATAACCAAATATTAGTACCAAAAAAACAAAACAAACAAAAAAAACAAAAAAACCCCACCTCAGTAAAATCAGATTTTTTTTACAACATGTTTCATTCTAAGTTCCAAACTTGCATGGAGGCATTGTTCATGTGTGAGCTTTTCAGAGAGACCAAGTGACTGATTTTTATAAAAGTTGGCATGCATTACCAAGGGCAGATGGTGCATAAATTTGGGCCCCAGTCTTACATTCTGCTCCATGTAGGTGGACCACTGAACTGCTGTGACTGAGAAAAAAGAATACAACCATGAACAGATGCGAGACTCCTGGGTATCATGATCAGGCTGTAGGACTAGGACCTGAACTTGCATTGCAACAATAAATTGAAGCCAGCTTTTCGCAATACATTCAAATATATAAGCTAGAATTTATGTGTTGATTGAGCATGAAAAATGTGTGAGCTGTCTCTACTTAAGATACACTTTGTGCTGTTATAAATTGTGTGATAGATGTTTGCTCGTACACCTTGCTAAACATTAGGTCTCAGCCATCATCACAACTATGAAGAAGATAAGAAATATCCTCTCTAGCTAAACTTACTATGGAGATGACTAGAGGGATGACAGAAAGGTGAGGAGAGCATAATCCACACAGCTCCATGTCTCAGGTAGTTATTAGTGGATCTCATGTCTTCTCTTTTACTGGATCCGTTCTCTTCTATTTTGCACCGGTTGTGTTCAGTGCTGGACCGATCTAATGCGTTAGTTCAAAGCATACTGTTGCGTCATATCTGATGACACAGAATATATACCATGCTTTCAGAATATATGTTGCCAAGCTAATGAATCACATGAGCTAAATGTATGAAATTTATCACTTTGTTGATAAATGTCACATACAGTAAGCAGAGGCTGTCTTCAGAGAGGGTAACAGCCTATGAAACTAGAATTTGTTTAGTGTTTTCCAAATTGAAAAAATACATGACATTCTTTCTTTTTCCTTATGGGCCTCTAGAAGGGTGAAGAAGGATGAGGAAAGGGGCCAACATGGCCACAGAAAAATGGAAAAACAGCTGGGAAAAATTTCAAGGAAAAAGCTAATGTCCTTAGAATGAGAAAATTAAGGAATATCAAAGAATAAATTTAGCAGACTTGGGAAATGAGGAGCAGACATCATATACTACAGATTAGGGCTGTCATTATTTAAAAGCTTTTTCTAACATCTGCAGCAACTAGTTTACTATTCCAAACAGCAAACACACTTCTTTCCTGTCCAGTTACCTTGGGATTATCACAGTGCCTCTCTCACAGAGTGAATTCTTCATTTAGAATTGGGGATAGCAATAGCACACAAATTTAAACAGCGTTATACAACATCAGTTTTTAAAGTGTTGCCTATACTTTGCAATTTCTTCAATTGATTCTGGTATTGACAGACTTATAAAGCAGCCTCAATCTGTATTTCAGGTTACAGGATCCTTCGTCACTTCCAGGAGCACTGAGAAACTGAATCATACCAGCCAGCTAGGACAGTAGAAGAAGAAATCCCCATAACTTAGTTCAGAAATGAATGGGTGTGACTGCTGGTCCTTAAAGCAGCTAGACTAGGTAGTCATACAGAATGAAGGAAAATCCTGGTGAAGACCAGGAAATAGGAAAAGCAGGTAAATACCAGGGTTCCTAGTTACTTCTTTATTTTACCTTGTTTATAAATATTTACAAGAACAGATTTTGGCTCATGCTGGAAGACTTTCATAGAGTCACAGAATGGTAAGGTTGGAAGGAGACCTCAAGGATCATCTAGTTCCAACCCCCTGCCATAGGCAGGGACACCTCCCACTAGGACAGGTTACTCAAGGCCTCGTCCAACCTGGCCTTGAACACCTCCAGGCAGGGAGCAGCCACAACCTCCCTGGGCAACCTGTTCCAGTGTCTCACCCTCACTGTAAAGAACTTCTTCCTAACATCTAGTCTAAATCTTCCCTCTGCCAGTTTAAACCCATTGCCCCTTGTCCTGTCATTGCAAGATCTTATAAGTAGTCCCTCCTCAGCCTAGAGTAACATAGCAACAAGGGATTTTTGTACACAAAAATGGTTTTCTGAGTAATTTCTCTTGATTTCGAAGATTATAAGAGCTAATGAAAAAAAAAACCCATTAAGTTCATCTTTGAAACATAATTTCATTGTTTCTTAAACATTTCCAACAGCAGTTCCGCAAAATAATGACTACATCTTCATTCTTTAGTTACATATGTCTTGAGGAGATTTTACATTTGGCTTTATAATGAAATATCATTGCTAAGCTACTCTTCAGGTGGCCATTCTACAGCATGTCTTTTTCTAGAATTTGTATTTTAAAATTAATCATTTAAACCCTTCCATCATATATTAGATAGGAGAGATAAAGTGTTAAAACAAGGGCTGTACCTGATACTTGAAAGTTGCTACTCCTGACAGCACTTCATCTTTTTCATACCCACATTGGCTTTTATCCCAGCCCATCTATTCCTTAATGTAAGTGTTATAAATTGTTGTAAAGTGCCATAAAATATAATAAACATGAATCAATATTCCTTGGTTAAAAAACTTAGAAATGCTGATGAAGCCCAAGTTTCTTACAGATATCCTGAACCCACAATGTGCCTTTATTTATTTTTCCTTCATAATTTTGGGGATTTTGAGGTCATGTGTGCATACACATTCATTCTTCACAAATCAAGGAGGCAGTGAAAATTAAAATTTCTGGTGCAGAACTAATGAAGCATCTAACATTTTAATCAGCTGTTTTAGGCAGGGTATCCTGTATATACAGTGTTGATATATTTGGTATGTCTGACCCAATTCAAGCAAATTCCTTATGGATCTAGTGAATATTAAACACATGCATGGGATCAGAAAGTTTGAGGATTACTCAGATGCTTAAAGTTAAGCATGTGCTTAAATTCAGCCCTTTGCTGAATCAGGGCTTTAATGAAGAAGCATTGCACGGTAATGCTACTTGCCATAAAAATTCATCATTGCCGTGGATCTCTGCTCATTAAAGAAGATGTTGTGATTTGTGCTCAAAATATGAAAGAAATATGATGCTGCATGATGCATTAAATACCCAAGCACACGCATGCATTTAAATTCTTGCTATCTTTTTTAAGGATATTGTTGTGAATTATGTTCATATATATGCAAGAGCATCCTTCATTGTGAAGTGATGGTTCGTTTCCACATCCAGCTGATGTTCTACA
This sequence comes from Ramphastos sulfuratus, assembly GCA_013399055.1. NCBI lineage: Eukaryota > Metazoa > Chordata > Aves > Piciformes > Ramphastidae > Ramphastos > Ramphastos sulfuratus. Next base: position 198,309 of record WBNM01025987.1, on the reverse strand, counting down.
TTTTATTAATATTATTTATTCTCAGTCTAAGATAATGATGAATTTCTTTGCCCTTGGTTGGTTTTGTGGTTTCTCCACAGGAACCAGCACGGGCTGTGGCATTTACGGTGGTGTTGGAAAACTCCCCCTAGGGCAGAGCAAACCCAGACCCTTTCTCCTGCATTGCGAGGGAAGGCACCGCTGGGCTGACTGAGGCACTGCAGACACATACTTCAGCCAGGGGGATTGTCTAGGCATGGTCAAACTGCCCCTGCTCCCACCAGCTTGCAGCTGCCCGGCTGGAGCAGGGCTGCCACTTGGCCTGCTGCGGGAGGCCGCTGTGCATTATGTTAGTCGGAGCTACCGTCACCTGCCCCCACTGCCCTCACTGCCCCACTCCGTCACCCCCTCCCCACCTGGATCTCTCAGTAATGCAGCCTTGGTGAGGGGGAAACATCCCCGTTCTGTCTGTTGATCACCTGCCAAGCTGAGACCCCCTTTAGAGCCAGTCTGGCAGCTGAAAGAGGAAATAGGTCAACAATGCCAGGGTGTTAACAAACAATGTCTTTGTCACCGCGCCTGGGGGGATGGCCCCGCAGTGGTGGCTGCGGGCTCGGTGGAGGCCCCAGCAGCTGCTAGGGAGGATCTGAGGAGGGGCCTGTTCTGGGGCTACCTCTGCCCTGCTGCAGCCCTTCCCCAAGGCCAAGGGATGGCTGTTGCCACTCCTGCTCGTGGTCCCCTGCCCAGCTCACATCATCTCACTGGAGACTGCAGAGCAAGTCTGGTAGGGGAAGGAGAGCACCACATTGCCCTGCAGACTCACAGTCCCCTCCACATGGACATCTGCTGTTATCAGAGGGAAAGAATTCTTGACAGAGATCTGTACAAGATTCGCATCCTGGTAAAATGCTGTAGCTGCTCTATACCGTAACAATAAATTTGACTGAGTGTTCCTGGCACAGGGAGGCCTGTGCTGCCTGGCTGTTCAGACTGAGCATCCACTGCTGGAAGTAAGGTCACTGAAGTGGAAGAAGGACAACATGTCTCTAAACTATGCGTTGTCATGTGTTGATTTTTTCAATTTAGCTATTTATAAATGTGATAGTCCTCTGTTTCTCCTGCCTCTTTCAGTAACCCAGTGAAGAATGTGTGAAAAGCTCTGATTTCCCTTGAGGGAAAGAGTTACTATCTCGTGACTCCAGTGAAAAGCCATGTTCACACTGTGGTCAATAAATTCCTATAGACAACTTTTCTCCCTTGGAATTCTCTTATTGTGTTATTTTCTTAGCACTTGAGATGAATATTCCAGCTCAGCAAATATGTGTTGGAAAGCTGTCCCATTTCTTATGGGTCAGCTTCAAAAGGAGAATGTCAGAGATTTAACAGACTCTCCTGGCATTAGATTTCTCTTTTCTTTCATGAAAACTTAAATATTCTTGGTTTCCTTCTCACTTGGAGCAAGATCAAATTTCAATATATCCAAATCCTCCATGAAACAGCCTTACGTCTTTCTCCAGAGCCTCAGCTGTAACTTCTTGTAATGATAAATCCCACTAGTATCATGAGAAGACATTTTCTGTTGATAAAAAGGTTGAAAAGTCTCCCCAGACCAAATTTGTAATAACTTTTGGTTTCTACAAGCGAAAATGTAGTCTGAAATATTCAAGCTGATTTTTTTTTTTTTTTTTGCCTTGGTGGTTAAACAGCTTCTGCATTCACAGCCCACATCTCTGTGAATTCCCTAATGAAAGCAGGCAGACTTGGGGAATGACTGTAAAAGAAGGCATGGCTCCAAACCAAGTGTACCCTGAACCCATGTGCCAAATTGCTACATGGCAATTCCAAAGTCATGGGAAGATTCTGCGCCCTGTAAATCCAGAGATCACTCTAGTCTTAGCCCCATTAATAAACTCCACTGCAGGTCTACATGTAGAATTTTAATTACCACCTTTAGATATGCCATCTGTCTAATATATATTTGAAGACTATATTCTTTCTAAGAAGGCAAACAAATAAAAAGTTTAATATCATTCTCTCTGATTTTCTCCATGTTTTGGAGAGCACTGTATATGCAACTTTTTTTTAAAAGTTATTTATTTAATATAAGATTGATCCTGTTAGTGACATGGTGTAATTTCACACTGTAAGACTTCTTGTTTTCCAATAGTTAATTTGGTTTTCATACAGTAAACATAACTGTCAGCACCATTGTACAGTACATTGCAGCAGTGCTGCTAATCTGACTGACAACACACAATGAGATGGAAAGAAAGGTGAAAGGAAAGTGTTTTATCCTGTGAGAAGCTTCACTTAGGTCTTCTCAGAAAATTCAGAGCAGGAACTGCAGCCACAGTGATTAGCAAGGAGTTTCCAGAAGTTAATATACCGGGCAAAAGGGTTGCTCCTTTGGAGGCTGAGCACTGGAGAGTGGAAGTTAAAATGACTTGTGCACCATTGAGCTGGAACATGCTGCTCCTGGGTCATTGATCTGCTCTGCTCTGGCAGGGCATTGCTTTGGTATTGTTAATTTTCAATGACATAAAGACTTGTATTAGTACAGGAAGCAGAACTGAAAGGCCAGAGACTAAAGGGAAGACAAAAGAGAGGCCAGAGGTAAATACAGAGGGTTCCAAAGACTGTGATGCAAAACCAGAAACAAACACAGGCCCTGAACAATAAGAAATTCATTACTTCATAGATCAAATGAACCAGGCCAGATCCTTCTCTGCCACAGGTTAGAATAGTTGCTTTCATATCAGAGAAACTAGTCTTAGATAAACTGGAAGAGTAGGTGATCCTTAGTTTACATAGGTAGTGAAGCTGCATAAAGAATATGTTTTGCCTCTAAAAGGTCAGTACACACAGAATTGTACAACGCATTTTTTAATAAATGTTTAACATCTAAAGCATACTGCCCCTACAATCCCTTTTTTATGACCCCTACTATAATGATAAGTATGAAAAGGTGCATAAACTCCAAAGTGCTATTCATTTATCAGGAAGAGAGATGCTCATTTTAAGAACTAGTGGCAATAGTTTATTGTTTGGATCTTCTGTAACAAACTTGAAATAATGCCCTTAAATTTCAGAATTTTACTGTCACTGAGACAGTTGTTGGTTCTTATGACTGAATTTCCACACCATAACATTCATTGGCATCTCCAAACAATCCTCCTGTACTTTCCCCCAGGCTTTCTATTGTAGTGACTGCATTGCCATGGAGTCTCAGTGGCACAGACACAGTAACAGCTTCAATATCTCTTTACCAACTGAGGGACTGTAAGCGTAGATATTTTCCTCTTTGACACAGGGAAAGTTCTGTCACTGCTGCACCTCAGCCAACTTGGGAAGGCAACCATCAGCTTGCCTTGTTGTGTATGTAAACTGAATTGTGCATGGGTGAAGTAAATTCTACTAAAATGTTCATCATGTCATTGCATCTCATAGCTTTGAAGTACACAGAGAAATGGACAGGAGTGGAATTAAGCTGGGAAAGTGAGTTTTTGTCCATATAATTTTTAGAGTTCTGTATTCACAAAGTAGAAAAGACTGTCTACTTCCTTCAGCATAACAAACAGAGGTAATAGGATGGCTTGTTGTGAGAGGGCTGTCTTTGGACCTCATCTGGGCACAGAGTCACTTGCTGAGCTCACTATAAAATTGCAATTCTAGAGAATCAACATTTATATAAAATATTAACTTCAGTTCACTAAGGAGGATGAAGACAAGACAGATGACAGCATGAGAACAACAAACAGTCAATCAAACTAGAAGCAAGCAAGAATTGTTGCCTGAATGAACTTTGGATACAGTGGTATATCCAATTACATCCGTTGCTGAAGACTGGAAGCAAAACTGAGTGTTTATAAAGCAGTTAGCATTTAAATACTAGTCCCAAGTTTTATTCCCAAAGAGAATCTCAAGTCAACATTTTCACAATATAGTTTTTTCCCTCTTTCTCTTATTCTCATTTCAGCTCTTCCTAATTCAAAGGTGGATTCAATGCAAAAAAAAAATAAAAAAAAAAAAAATAATTGAGCATTAAGGCATTGCTCCACTTTGGTATTGTTTAAATAGTAAAGCAGCTTACATGGTGTCAGGAGCAGTGCGAATAATTAACTGATGCTCATCTCAGCAATAACTTAGCAATGCAGTGTATCCCTTCATTCTAATAGAAGCAAAGGGTCTTCAATACCATCTGTAAGATGTCTCAGATCTTAAATACTTTCCTGTCCTTGGCTCAAGAGGGATCTTTTACTTGCACTGCAATAAATGAGAGCTCAGTGGTGCATAATAAAAAGAAAAAAAAAAAAAGGAGATTTCACAATGGCAAATGACAGCTTTTCTTTGTAGATTTAAATGTAAAGCATGTGCACTTGCTGAAATACGCTTTTACTTGCATTATTTTATCTTTTTTTTTATTGCTATAGCAAAAAACAAGTACTGGATTTCAAAGCATGAAAATCACAAAGCATGACCAATTTGGTTTTTATTTTACTGAGAAGGTTTATCAGTACTGTGTTATGGATAAAAAATGCTTGATTTTTTAAAAACACAGATCCAAACCCCTGCATGTAATTTGATCCAATCATTCCACCCCCCTTATATCTAGTTAAGTAAATTAAGTAGTGTCTGAGCACTGAAACAGAATTGGCTATAAGACTAAACAGGTTGAATATGGCTTGATTTTGTTCTGGGCCAGATTACACTGTCCCTTACAGTCCCAGAAGGTTAGCGTGGACAGTTTGTGTTACAAACTGCCATATGTGATGAGCTCTCTGCCACAGGCTCCAAGTTGGACCATTTTAAAAAAATGAATGGGGGGGGTTAGGAACTTTCATCCGCCATTAAAATTTACCAGACCAGCTCAGATGACTTGGAAGCAAGATAAAGCTACATTTTACAGCAAAGCTAAGTTTACAAGCATATATACACAATATATTTACATGTGTTTACATTATATACAATTTAGAAATAATACAGGAATCCGATCTTCCTCCTGGGACAAAGAAAGCCCAGAAGGGACCAACACCACTCTTTCTCTCCCCAGAAAGAAAACAACCAGCAAACCTCACGTGTGATCCAGTCAGTCAAGGTTAGTTGAGAGAGAAGCAAAAAGAGCCAGTGCCCAAGAGCAAAGAAGAACAAGATTGCTTATACATTGGCTTTTTATACCTCTTAGCAAACCAGTGAACGATATAGAATTTATTATTATTTTCTTTTTACAAACAATGAACTAATTTAGTTAGATTCTGTACTGAACTTTCAGGAAAGTACCAACTTCTCTTATTCGAATAAGCCTTAAACTACTACACCATATCTCACTAACTGGTGTAAATGCAACCATCCTACTTGCAAGACTATAAAGAATTATAATAATAAGACAGGTCATTCTGAGTTAGCTAGCCTCAATGCCAGGAAACTGGGATAAAAGTAATGTTTCTAGTCATGGGTTTCCTGACATTGTGGGGCTTCACTGGACAGTCGTAGGCTTTGGTACTCACTATGTGTGACTGATATTTAATACCTGAGCAATTCTCTCCCATTCTTTTCGTGTTCCATTGTACTGCCATATGTTGGAAAGCTTATGTTTCAGGCCACCAGTTGGAGTAGGTTAAACTTGCGTGACTATGTTTTCCAGAAGGTAGAATAAAGAGAAAATTCCTGACTTATTCTCAAAATGACACTTATCTACTTCTCAAGTTCCGCCTTTTCTTTGTCATGAGAACCAAACTTGGCATACTAAAAAGAGTATTCTTAGACTCTATTAGGAAAAACTCTAGCAGCAGCTTTACAGAAGAACCTACTGCAGTATTTTTTTCAGAGCAAAATCAGTCACTTCACATCCTTGGTCTTCATCACATGTAAAGTCAAAGACAAGATTAATAACAAATTGCAATCTCAAAAGAAATTTAGAATCCACTGCTCTCTAGCATTTCTGGGGACTGCCTGGTGTTGTCCTTCTTAGATTCCAGCTACCACTCCACAAAGACTCAACTCTCCTGCAGGTCCTATAAGGAAGTCTTGGATATCTTTTAATACTCAGAGTTCAGGCAGCAAGAATCTGGGTGGAACGCTTGTAAATATTAGAGTGAGACTTGTTTTGAAAAATACTTCAGGAAAAAGTGGTAATGTTTCTCTATAAAACTGGCAATATCCAGGCCATACTCATTTTGGAATAGATTTTTGAACTCTGAAGATAAATAGTTCTCACTCAGGTCATTGGTCTCCCTGAATATGTGCTGGCCTGATTGAAAAATAATAACAAAATGAAACATTTCATATTGCAGCAGACTTGTTGCTGGGATACTTGAAAATGGCAGATACTTGATAAGAGACACCTGCTGCCATGTGTGGTTCCAAAGAGCGTTGCTTGTAAGTATACTAAGAAGGCATGCTTAGGTTGAGGTTGTTTCAAGCACCAAAATAAGCTTCCATAGCTTACATAGGCTTTTGTTAAATAGTATGAACCAATGCACACCATGGCATCTAACATCAGTATCTTTTAGCTGAGATTTATAAGCTTACATATGATCTGCCAAGGTACCTATTTCTGTACCTGTACCTGTATTACCTTAGCTACTGCAGAGCTAAGGCTGTATCTTTGTAAATCTGGACCCTGTTGTTTCCATTCCTAAATCATCTGAACACTATTAACCCTGTGAGTAAGTAAGGGTGGGTGGTTAGGTATGTAGGTATCCAAACAGTCCCTCAAAATCAGAAGTCCAATCAAAACTGGGTGTGTACTATTCCTTTTTAGTGAGATGGCTAATACTAACAGCAGTCAGTGGAAGGGGCAGTTCATTTTCCAGGTTTTCAGGGACATTTCAATTATGCAGCCATCTGAGTGTAAAATCTTTGGGGTGCATACTGATTTGCTATATCTGTCAATGGCACAGAAAAGAGCTCAAGTGCTTAACCAACAATGAGGAATTCCTCAAATGCTGCATACAGAGCAGTTATTACTCACAGCCATTGACATTTCCATAAGGTGCAACTTTGTATTGTGTCAGAGAGTATAAAAAAATAGTCAATCCCTGGATCTAAAAATATTTTTAAAATTTATCTGTGTGGCTGGTGCTAGGAAATCATTGCTAAATTAGATGTGTCCATCTCTATGTTGAGACCTTTGTATGGAATAAAAAATTGGTTTCGCGGTAAGACAGTGATACTGATTTACAGCAGCAGAGATTTGGGTCAAGTTATATCCTAAGACTGCCTGTAGCAGTGCTAAAGATTACAACTTGAGAAATCAGGAAGGGCTGGAAATTGATCACAGTTCAAAAGACGAGTCAAAGCACCAAAAAAAAAAAAAAAAAAAAAAAAA
>WBNM01025987.1:90688-190990 GCA_013399055.1 Ramphastos sulfuratus | reverse complement strand
AAAAAAAAAAAAAGAAGCATATTATCATTAAAAAAAAAAAAGAGAAAAAAAGAAAATAAAAAAGGTTGAATGGCAACAAGATAATCAAATACTATAATCTACATATTTTGAAAATCATATGATTACTCAAACAACTGCCAGCTTGCATGCATTTTTCATCTTCCTTTTACTGAAGACAGGTTTGGTTTTGGGGTTGGTTGGGGTTTTTTTTGCTATATTTAATTCAGCTAGGAAGAACCCCAGACAAATATTATCCAGCTATGCATAACTACAATTTTATTTTTATTGGTTTGCTATCAAGGGTTAAAGTCTGCTCAGACATATTAATTTCTTTTTGGAATTTTCAAACACATAAAAGAGTAGGAGATTCTGATAAGGCCCTATTGTATTTATCATGTGATACAACTACAGCTAAGGTCATGTCGACCTGCTCTTGTTCGAGTACATCATCTACTTAGGAGAAAAGAAAACAAATTGTGTCACATTTTATTCCATCAACGGCTCTAAATGAAAGGGATATTTTGAGAAACTGAATTAATAATACATTAAAATAACTAGAAAGAGGGGCTGATAATTAAACATGATCTGTAATTCAATCGCAGCCTGAACAATGAATCTACTCTTTCGGTAACAGATCATTTTAATTATAGAAGTGACAATTCTGAATGACTCAAACCTTCTCTGTCATCTTGCACACAGACAAAGCCAATTAAGGTGAGACTAAAGAAAAAAAAAAAAAAACAAAAAAAAAACTTGCCCCGTTTTTGAAGAATGCAGAAGGGAAACAAGACCCAGATACATGTGATGGTTTTCTTTGTTTTCAGCTGGTTTTGTTTTTGCTTTAAAGGTCTCAAGAATTCACTCTAGATGCACAGGAATGTTCAGCATCATGGTTTTCCAAATGTGATATGGACTCATTAGGTAATTTTAAAATCACTTCAGGCATTTTTACAGTGACAAATCACAGGATCACAGGATGTTAGGGGCTGGAAGGGACCTCTGGATATCTTTGGGTCCTACCCTCCTGCCAGAGCAGGATCAGCATAGGTCACACAAGAACACATCCAGATGGGTCTTGAAAGTCTCCAGAGAGGAGACTTCATAACCTCTCTGGGGAGCCTGTTCAAGTGCTCCATGACCCTTACAGTAAAGTTCTTCCTCATCCTGAGGTGGAACTTCCTGGGCTGTAGTTTACATCCATTGCCCCTTGTCCTATCACAGGGCACAAGTGTGAAGAGGCTGTTCCTTCCTTCTAGATACCCATCCCTCAGATATTTATACACATTTCTCAGATTCCCTCTCAGTCTTCTCCTCTCCAGATAAGGCCAAATGATAATTACAGTAACTTATCAGCAATTAAAAGTTTGGCTGTCCGGGTTAATTTAACATGGAAACATTGTGTGACATGGGAGCATTGTACCCTAGACACAAATAATGTTTCAGTGGATTTTCGTTGCATGTTTCTAACAAACTTTTGTGCAAAACATCAAGGCAAGCCATCTCTTTGTCCCTAGAAACTCATGAAATAAAACATAATTCTCAGAGTAACTCAATACAGATACATTTACAGTGATGATACTGTGTGAATTTACAGTGCCAACAGGTGTGGCTTGAATAATATCGAGGAGAGAAAACCAAAAATTTAAGTGTATCTCTACTGCTCTCTGGTTAGTGTCTACTAATAGCTGTTTGCATGCATGTGCATGATCATATATTTGGATCACCATTCTGCTTCTCAATGCATGCATGCAATAATACCGATAGATTCAGACTAGGATTTGGCACCAAATTCCAAATTTTTTTAATGCTTTCAAAAGGTCTGTACTTCCTAATTACTATTTTGCTGTCTAGCTAAACAGCATTCCTTCTTCCTGAGAGCTTTGCAGTAGAATAGTGGCATCAGAGTTTAAAGCTGGGAAAGGGACAGAGAAGTTAGAAGTTGTACCAAGTCCATGGTGCATCTTTCTCACTTGTATTTCATGAATCATAGAATCATAGAATGGTAAGGTTGGAAGGAGACCTCAAGGATTATCTAGTTCCAACCCCCTGCCATAGGCAGGGACACCTCCCACTAGTACAGGTCACTCAAGGCCTCGTCCAACCTGGCCTTGAACACTTCCAGGGAGGGCGCAGCCACAACCTCCCTGGGCAACCGGTTCCAGTGCCTCACCACCCTCACTGTAAAGAACTTCCTCCTGACATTCAGTCTAAATCTCCCCTCTGAAAGTTTAAACCCATAAACCCCATTTGTTCAGGTAGGGCAACTCTGAATACAAAGCCTTGCTGTAGAACATGCCAAAACTTCGCTGTCATTATTAGGTTTAAAGATTAACATCAAAGAGGTGAATAGAATCCAACAAACTTGACAGTCTCAGAAAATCTGCATCATTATCATATCACATGATTTTATCTTGTAAAGGGTGGCACATTCCCTGGGAAAGCAGTAGCAATTGCTTCTTCATCGGTGTGTTCTCTACACAATGCTGAGACACTCTTCACAGAGCTTGATGATGGCTGTTTCTTCTGTGGATCGTAGAAATAAATAGAAGGTTCAGATGAAAGCCTGTTCTTCCTACAGTACTCAGGAAAAATGTCACTTCTGTCTTGTGAATAGTGCAACTTGCCTAAATTATATTTTCAGATTAGTTGTACAAATAATCTTGGATTGGTGGGGAATAAAAGCACCCACATGCTCTTTTTTCTTTTAATGGGAAGCAAAAATGTGGAATATAATAACCCCTCCTATCCATTTCGAAGTCTGATTTTAATGCATTAACCAGGAAGAGGTTCTGTGTTTTCAACAGCACAAAGAAGTTAAAGGATATTAGTNATTTTTTTTTTTTTTTTTTTTTTTTTTTTTTTTCTTTTTTTTGTTTTTTTTTTTTGGTTTTTTTTTTTTTTTTTTTGTGTTTTTTGTTTCTTTTTTTTTTTTTTTTTTTTTTTTTTAACCAGAGAACATCATAAAAGACTAAGGAGCAAGAAAGATTTCACATTTCCTCTAGGTAGACCTATTCTAATGGTAATGAAAAATAGAAGACTTAAACCTAGGCAGTTTGATTGTTTTAGGTTTAGTAAAGGAAAGCACCACTGTCATAAACAGCTATTTGACACAGGCCAGGTGAACTGGATGTTATTGCTGAGGAGCAGAAGGGCATTCACACCTTTGGAATACATACCGTATGCTTTACTCTGAAGCTCTGCTGAGCCACATCCTTCCAGAAACCCTCCATGACCTACTAATTAATTCTAAACCACAGTTTTGGAACTAGATTGTAGCAATAATCATTTCTTGCTATACACACAGTCCTGATGCTATCGATACAAAGAAAAATCAATCAAGCTTTTAAGAAAGGTCAGGAGTAATCCATTCCAGCCATGGTTTGAAGATACAATTTGAGTTCAACAAAGAGGAAAAACACCTTTCTCTATCAGCATCATGAATTCCTGGCTGAAACCCTCCATACTACCTACCTTGCAGTTGTCATTAAGAGGACTGATGTTACTGCATTCTGCAAAGCATCTCATTTACTGAAATGATGCCAATGAAAGGCATACAAGTATCTCATTTTGCAGCAGGGCAGGATTCACTGAGGCACATGGAGCTGGTACCTCCTTGTTCAAGGACTAAACTTCCACGATGACAGAAATTTTTTGTTTAAGACTTCCACAGGAGTGTTACAAAGGTGATTTTCTTTTAAAAACAGTACAATATCTTGTAATATCCACTGTATTTTGTATAATCATAGAATGCTTCCGGTTGGAATGGACCTTCTAGTTCCTAGCCCCCTGCCATGGGCAGGGACATCTTCCACTAGGTCAAGTTGTTCAAAGCTCCATCCATCTTGGCGCTGAACTTTTCCAGGGATGAAGCATCCACAACTTCTCTGGGCAACTTATTACTGTGTCTCTCTACCCTCAGAGTGAAGAAAATTTTTCCTCACGTCTAATTGAAATCTACCGTATTTCAGTGTGAAACCATTACCCTTCAACCTGTCACTGCATTCCATGAGAAAGAATCCCTCCCTATCTTTCCTGTAGGCCTCATTTAAGTACTGGAAGGTCACCAAAAGGCCCAGACTGAATAAACCAAACTCTCTCTGCCTGTTCTCATAGGCAAAGTGTTTCAGCCTCCTGATCATCTTTGTGGCTGCCCTATGTGCCTGCTCAAGTAGATCAATGTCTTGCTTATGCTGGGGGCATGCCACAAAACTGAAGAGAGTACTGCAGGTGGGGTCTCCCCAGAGTGGAGCAGAGAGAAGAATCACCTCCCTTGACTTCTTAGCCACACTTCTCTTGATGCAGCCCAGGATGTGATTTCCTTCCTGGGCTGCAAGCACACATTGCTGGCTCATATTCAGTTCTTCATCCACTTGAAGGAGAGTGATTGGTCTGAGGGAGATAATTAGGACGTAGTTCAGCTTTCTCTGTATGATTCTATGGGCTAAGCTGTCACTGCTTATAATGATCCACAGTGAATTCAAACATAAATTCAACAGTAAGTTCAAGGCTAGTACACAAAGAATACATCTGAACTTCTATTCATCCATCAACCCAACCTAGTTGGGGATGTCCCTGGTTATTGCAGGGGTATTGGACTAGATGACCTTTAAAGGTCCGTTCCAACCCAATGAATTCTGTGTTTCCATTCTATTGACTTTCTGTATGAATATAGACTGCATTTTGTGTAGTTGAGAGCCAGGTGGCACAGTCTTATGTCTGCAAGTGGACCCATACAATAGGACCAATATGGTCAGGGATATGCCACATCATCTTGAACAAGTACTTTTCTAGTTCAGAAATATTCCTGGCTAGCTACTGAAATCTAAGAAAGCATGATTCAAAGGATGAACAAAGATTTTTTTTGTGTAGGATCTCCTTTTTCCCCCTTCCCAGTGAAAATCCCACCCTATTCTATGATTCTATGATAAATAATGGATACAGCATAGATAAGTACTTGTCCAAACTTCTAATGGGTTAGGAACCTCCCCTCCCCACTACTTGAAGTTACCCAGACTAACTCCAATGGTTTTGGAAGAAAGATGAAGCTATATTTACAGCACTGCACAATTTACAAGCATATATACGAAATATATGCAAGTATTTACAATTATATACAAGGTAGAAATAATGCAGCACTCCTGAATCCCTCCCAGACAAAGCAAACTGCCCAGAAGTGCTCAAGGCTAACCTCCTCCCCGCTTCTGTGTTTCCAACTCCCTTTTTATCTCAGAACTCACACATACACAAAGTGGAAACCTGTAGCTTGCTTGTTAATTGCTGAAATTAGAGACGAGGTGCCAGAGCAGGCCGGGTTTAGAAGAAAATGATTAGATCAAGTGACACAGAGTTCAGAGAGAGAAGTGAGTAGGACATCCCAGGAGAAAGTGCTCGAACATTATTTATGTTTTTACTTTTTTACCCCTCTCAGCAAACCAATGAGTGAAATAGACATCATCAATATTTTCTTTTCACAACCAATGATCTAATTTCTCTCATTAAAATATTCCAATTAGCCCCAAACCAGCACATGCCTTTAAGCTAATTACTAAAATGCACCATTACTTTGAATATTTAGTACAGAAAGAATGATAAACAAGGCAATACTCAAGAAAATGTCCAACAAATATTACAGTTGGTTAATTGTCACTGAAGATAAAAAATGACATGGAATGATAAAACCTTACATCCTGAACCGAAAAGTTTAAAATGCTTTTGGGGGGATGTCAGGTGACCAATTACAAGAATTTAGTAAATGATTAAAAGTGGCAGAAGAAGAGTAGGCTTTAAAAAACCCTAAAAGTAAGCAATTGCACAGGTGAAGCTACAGACAGATCAAGAGAAGACTCTTCATTGCCTAGAGAAGGCCTTCTAATCCCCACTTAAACTGAGCTGCTCTAATAATTTATCCACTGCAGAATTATTTCCCGTGAGACAGAAACTGTGTATTTTGAACTAAGCAAAGAATTCTAGCCCCTTACATATGAGACCAACATATTCAGATGCTATTTTTAGAATCCTGACCATTCCTTTCCCATAGTGATCACCATTCTCAGCATGAGAATTACCCCTAGATAGGCAGTAAATATTCAGTTGATGCTGTCAAAAAGCTGCTATCAAGATTTCAATACTATATCTAAAACCACTGCACTCATGGATTTGTCTGTAAAAATATGCCCCCTTTTCCTCCCTGCCTTGTTTCATCTGTCCCATCTTTTGAGTGCACTGGACCTCGCAGCTGGAAATTGTAACAAGGGCAGACTCTCTCCTCCAGGGTTAGTGGCTGTGCTGTCACCTCATCCTGCTATGCAGGTGGCTACAAAGAGGCATGATACCCTGAAGGCAGCAGTACAACCTCTCCTGAACGTGAACATGTTTTTACTGCTGCAGCTGCAGAGAAAGAAGCAGTAGCTACTGGATGACCTAGCTCTGCAACCTGCAAATGATACCAGCCTATGAACCACTGCACAAATACTGCAGCCAAACTGAGATGGGAGGGCACTTCCCAAACATCTGTGGCTTGATTCACCACTCTCAGAGCTTCTGTAGCTCTTTGTGTTCAAAGAAAGCATAAAGATGCTTCAATTATTTGTGCAGTTGAAAATGACCTCATGGTGTAACATAACAAAAAGGAAATAAAATATGATCAGTTGCAAGGAACATTCACATTTTGAATTTTCATTTATTAACAGTGGATGAAACCCCTTGGCTAGGTTTCCATATTAAATATCTATATTTATTTCTATTTGTTGCTATTCCAGTTTGTATTTCATATTTTCTACTGCTTGTGTTACACTTGAATTATGTTTTCATGCTCCTGGTTTGTAACTGCTTTTTTGCCAAGAGGCACATAGCAAAAGAAGGTGATAGTACTTGACCCCAGGAGCTTCCACTGGACACACAAGCCAACCCTAAAGCTAAAAATCTTCAGAAGCCATGTCAGGACTACAGATGCATGTAAAATGGATTCCTGAAAGTGTTTGAAGTTGTGAATATATGTATGTATGTGCATGTATTCTAAAATTTTATATTCCACAGAAAAATTACAGAAACACTTCAAAACCACCAGTAGCTTGAAAGTCCTCTTTTAAAATACAAGAGACCTTAGAACTGAACCCTTTTAGTTCTAAGGCCTCACTTTCTGGTGTGTTTTTCATTACTCTAAGTTCAGTTTCTACTCTTGACCATTTATTTTCCCCATTATACACTGATGAATGTTTCCTGAAGAAACTGTCATTAAAAGAGATACTTCTTGGCACGAATGTCTATGACTAGGCACTCTCTAATGAAAAAAAGGCAGTCAAAGATTCTCAGTAAGTTTCATATGAATAATCACCAAAATTAGATACAAAAGTAAATGGACTTGGCATGTTAAATCTGCATTGTTTCCAAGCACAGAGCATGGAAAACAGAAGCTCCTAGAGTTGTTTCAAAGTGAAAGCTTAATGGAATGGTATGTATCTTAATTCAAACAGTATTTTTAATCCCCTGGAAATGGCAGTTTTTATGCACAAGCAGTTCTGCCCAAGTAGCCAACCTTAAAATACCTTTGTGGTTAAATAGAGCGACATCTGACATTTCTGTGTCTGTGTATTATCAGACCTTTGTTTACCCTCTGGGAAGTGCCAGCATAAGGGGACAATAAGGGAAAGTAAGAATTTGCCTACTGGTTTGGAGACAGATGGAACTCTGCTTTACTATAAAAGTTTAGGATGTCCCAATTAAATCAGGACACTTGAGAGACAGGAAGACTTAAATGTTGCCCCAAAGCTTTGGTCTAATGTGATTAAGCTGGCTGGTCTTGCTAATGATAGGCACACTCCAAATTGCAGAAAAATTATAAGTAGATATAATGGCTTTTACTGTTATGTACTTATCAGAATATGTCCCAAAAAAAGGTTTCTATTCCCTGCTTCCATTTCTTATTGAATGTCAATCGTTTATAATTTTTGGCGCCTATAATTCAATCCTCCTTGAGATACATGGTGCCCTTAGCTCTTAGGAACATAATGATCCCTTATTTTTATCCATAGACTTCTCTGCTACCTTTTTTGTTAAACTTTGCTTGCTGTTTTTCAGATTGGCATGCATTTGTGAAATGCTTATGACTTCTCCACCTGCAAAAACATTGTTTATACAGTGGGTACTACCTGTACACACTATGCAGTATAATAATGTACAAGTGTGGAGTGCAGCTGGAGTTTTGAATAGGTAAAAAAACCCATTATGTCCTAAATATCTGAATAGTATTGAGTTGGGACAGCTTTGGAGTTACTCTCAGCTGTTTTCTTGAGAATTATTGCTGAACTGTAAGCAAATACAACTTTATTGCTTAACTTCCACAAAGACAAATATCCTTCAAGGAATGAAAAGGGCAAATAAAGGAAAATGTTTGTTCTGTACTGCTGAAACAGCCTAAAATTAATGAATAACAGGAAAAAAATCCCAGTTACAAGTTCATAATTTTTAAATTTCTGTAATCATCTAATGATGTTTAAACTCTACACATACACATTTTAAGTCGGTGTAAGTTATCATAGTGAAATATCTTTCTTAAGCATGATTGCCTACTTTTTCCCCCACCATGAAAGACTGTATTTAATTGAACAGTTGCTGAGTTAGAACTGTCATTAAAAATGCATATATTCAAATACTCTTCGTACAGCATATTGCCCTTTCAGTTCATTTGTTCATTTCCTCATTTTATGGAGCAGTAAATATCATCCTCTGTTTTGGTTCTAATTTATTTAGAAATAATGTGCTTCTTACTAAGAGAAAAGTTTTTTTTATTATTTGTAATGCTAGATTAAGATTATAAAATTGCTTGCTAATATGTTTGTTATTGACCTAGTGTCTTTCAGTCCTCACACCATTGAATTCCAGGTAGTTTGTTTTGGTTTTTTTTTAAGAAAAAAACAACACCCCCCCAAAACAAAACAAAACCCCCCCAACAAACCAAATTCATGCTCCAAAAATAGTTCAGGCCTTACTTACAAGACAGAAAAATCTTCCACTTCAATCAGCCAGTGTGAATCCTGACTGTGAGTAAACAGAGAAGTAATCTATCTAAATGGAGTTTTGCCAGAAGAAAGAACTGGGGTGCTTAAACCATCTACATGCACACAGTGACTAAAATGAAGAACATGGTTTTGGCTATCCTTTCTCTCAACTTACACAATCTGAATTGTCCTTTAAATACTACTACATACTAAGTCACAGAATGAGCTGCTCATGCAGATATTTTTACACAGAATTACAGAATGGAAGGGGTTGGAAGAGACCTTGTGAGATCATCTAGTCTAAGCCCTCTGTTAATGCTGGTATGCCTAGATCAGGTTGAACAGGAACATGTCCAGGCAGATTTTTAAAGTCTCCAGACAAGAAGACTCCACACCCTCTCTGGGCAGCCCGTTCCGGTGCTCTGTCACACTTCACATAAAGAAGGGTTTTTTCTTAAGTTCATGTGAATCCTCCAGTGTTCTAGTTTGTACTGATTGCCCTTTGCCCTATCACTGGCCAACACAGAAAAGAGCCCAGCCCAATCCTCATGACATCCACCCTTTAAATATTTATACACATCAATAAGATCTCCTCTCAGTCTTCTCTTTTCCTGGGTAAAGAGCACCAGGTCTCTCAGCCTCTCCCCAAAAAAGAGATGCTCCAGCCCCCTGATCATTTTTATGTCCCTCTGTTGACCTCTCTCCAGCAGTTCCTTGTCTCCCTTGAACTCGACACAATACTCCAGGTGCAACCTCACCTGGGCAGACTAGAGAGGAATATCAACATATATATCCACACTTCATTAACAACCTGGCATGAAAACAGCAGGACATAGTTACTATTAAACATTATTGCCTGCCCTGCAGCACTCAGTACATACATGTCAAATATTTTTAATTTCTTCCTTTCTTTCTCTTTGAAATTTGTTGGAGGGATGGAATTAGATACATAAAAAAATAAAATTATTACACCTAATTCTATAAAATAGAATAACTGTGAAATAACATTCTGGAAGCAATGGCCCAGACCTTTGGCTGCTGTAAATTGCAAAGCTTCATTAGCATAAATGAAGCTATGACAAATCTGCATCTACTGAGGATCAGGCCCATTGTTTGCTGATGATAAAGATCTCACAAATGCCTGTGACTTTCAGATGATGTGTGTGGAGGTTACTCTGAACATTTCATAGAGATAGAAAGGAATGGTTATCATCAGTGGTTTGTCTCATGGTTTCTCATGAGAGAAAGGAATGGTTATCATCAGTGACAAATAAAATGCTTGGGGAACTCTGACATTTCTCATTCTTCAACTGTCTAAATGAGTTTTTACTTTTTGGAGATTTTTTTCCCCATAATGCTGTTATGTACAGAGGAAACAAAATTAATACTTCATTACTATTCATGGAAACACTGGAAACAAACTTGAGAAAAAAAACCGTTATTTACAGTCAGCAAACTCACACTATTTAAAATGAATTAAAACTAGTAAGATAAGAAAATAGCATCACTAATCTACTCACTACGTATTCCTCCAAGACAGATCTAGCAAAGTAGTTGGATGAAACATAACACTATGTTAATTAGGGAAATCTAAACCCCATCACAATTAAGACAAAAATTAGGAATAAAAATAGAGGAATAAGAAACAGAGAATTTTGTTTACTCTAGGACTTCTCAAAACCTTTTGTTACCAGCACTGGGAACAAATCTAAGAAATGTGAACACAGCTGGAGTATTTAGAATCAGAATGATCCATGATCACTGATGAAATTTGCACTAAAGGGATGTATTTTGCAAGCATAGTTGTTTTTTTTGGGTATGGACAGATTCTAGGATGCCTTCTCAGACAAATATAGAACAGTGCAGCTAACTCTGTCAAACCAAGCTTTTCTGTGCCTCGAGAACTATGGTAGAAGGATAACACATACAGGCAGAGACCATCATCTCAGTCTCAAAACTGTTAAAATCTTTGTCAAAAGGATTATATCACATATGTATCACCATGAAATATTAAATAGAAGTTGTAAGCACATATTTCTCAGTTGTCAGGCAGATATATAATGTGTGCCTTTATTTGGATTTTATACAGATACATAATCACACACCCCCAGATCCCCTTTCTTAAATTGTGGCCAAAACGTTAGATATCAGTGAGGATTAAAGCCTGGTTCATAGCCACTTGTGCTTACAGTCTAAGCAAGTGGAAGGTCATCAGTTCTGCCATGACACCAATGACAAAAAAGAGAAAAGAAACACAGCAAAGGCTTACATCTGGTAACAGAGTTGATGCATAACAATAGAATCATTGAAGGTGCAGAAGATTTTTTAGGTAGTTGTAATGACACATTAACATGGGCTCTCCAAGTATAATTATTGGTCAAGGGCAGATTAGTGGAAAAATAGGGATAAAAATAATTGTAGATTCATTGGCAGTGAGCCTTCACAAAACCAATATTAGTCATCCACGCTATATATGCATATTTTGTACAAAGCCAATTAACCTCTTCATTTGCAAACAAGAGCTTGCTTATTGTCGAATGCAGCAGCTAATCATTCGTAGCAGGTAACTCCAGCAAGTATGAGTGGAATGAGTTGTACTTGCTATGTCTATGCTCTTCCACAAGTGAAAGATTAAATGTTTTTATCTGCTAAACATTGGTATATATGAAGGTTGGGAAACTTGGCATAGGAAAAGTCAAGGCGCCATCTGAGGATATAACAAATGTTTGCACTCTCCATTTATTTCCTAACCAAATCAGCCCTACAGGTAAAAGCATTCATTCTTTCGGACAAATACCTAATCACCCTCCTATCTTTATGACTAGGATTACACAAACTGATGCAACAGTAATTCCTGATTCATGGTAAGGTCGACTAAGCTAATTAGAAATTTTTAAAAAATATAATGAATTAGGAACAAACACCATGATATTGCAGTCAGAAAATACTTTCAAAAATAAACTCTTGTAAGAAGAAAATAAAACAGGTTATCAGGAGGCAAAAGGAGTCAGCAGATCTTGTTATAGAGTTTAGGCTTAAGATCCATTCTATGGCAACATCTAGTTTGCAAACTTCTGTCAAAGCAGCATTGATTCTTCGATTCTACTCAAAATCAGTAAGGCACTGAGAGAATCTTAACCTTTTGTTCAGCCCAGACAGCACCACTAAACTGTAGCCTCAAGAAGGGACAGGACATTAGAAGAGTCTGTTATCTTATTCTAGGTACTACATTAAATTTTGAAATCAGACCTATTTTCCTTACATGTAATTAAGTTCTGTTACAGAACACAAAACAGACAGGGCTTGCCGTCATCTGCGGTAGAAAAAGGTTGATATCAAAGGACACAGACACAAGTTCCACTTTCTTTTCAAGGACGTAAGTTTTTTCATGAAAGGGCTCCAGAAAAAAAGAAACTCTTGTTTCTGCATTTGTACAGGCCAAATACTTTTCACCAGACTAAAGTACAAGATGAACCTCTTCTGTATAATTATTTCACCTATTTTCACCACTCTCTTCCCTCTCCAAGTAGATGTTTTCATAAGCACCAGCTGCAGTCAGGTCTCTGATCGCTTAATCCCTCCTGCTCTCACTTTGGTATTGAACAGGGTTTTTGTTTGTTTCCACCTTGTGTAAAGGAGGCAAGGTTTGACCTAAACTGTGCAACCATCTTCCAAATCCCGGGGGAAGAAGAGGACGCTGTTAACATCATGCAAGTTGTATTCTGCTGCAAGATTGACTGTTGAGGAAGATCAGCTGATTAAGCAGTATTTTAAGATAATTTTGGAGTGGCCCTAATAGGATGTTACTGGTGAGCTAAAAGTAAGACAGCAATGTTGACTAATTTGTTTGTTTTTTTTTTCCACACAGCAGAGAGGAAGGATGCAATTAAAATGCAAGTTACTAGTGCTAGGGACTATCAGTTTGTACATGACTGAGGATACCAAAGAACTCATTTATGAGATGCCAAGATTAAATCTTTAACAGTATTACTAATTATAACAATAATAACCACCTAGCTGTTCAAAGTGTTAGTTGAGATTTTTAATGGTTGAAATAAAAACATATGTGTGTCAAGCATAGAAGTGCTATGATGTGCACTAAGCTTCAAAACAATGTTGTATTTCATCATCTGAAGACAGTAAAATGAGAAAAATTACTTTTGTGGAACCTAGGAGTTCGGATCATGCACAAAAGTATGTCTCTGCTTTAAAGACATAAATAAATTGTCTAGGTTCTCTATCTACATATTAGTTTATTATTCATGTAACCCTGCAATGGTATGTCTGTATCTGTATTCTGAAAATCATGCCCATTTGTACTCACTGCCACTTCCTGAACACAAAGATCTACTATAGCTTTCTTACAAACCTGAGGTGATGATAAGACAACTGCTGATGAAACTTTTCCTCTTCTTGCTTACAAAAATGTGACACCTGGGTAGGTGTCTTCATATTGCTGCTTTAGATGTCAAAGCAAGGTGCTCAAATCACCTATATCAAACCCCCTGGATTCCTATACATCAATGGAAGGTAACTGGAGTTTTCCTGAAGCGCATCCAAGCTTTTAAGCTAGACAGTAAGAATATTTCTCATATGTTAAGAGATTCTTTCTCTTATGTTAACAGACTTACTCTTGTTCTAGAAAAAAAAATTCCTGAAAATCACCACTAACTTTCTTTCATTGCAAAAAAACATAGTGTTTATTTGTGATACCTGCATTTTGCAGTGAGCACAGAGTCTTCTATATAACTGCCATATATAGAAAACATGCACTGCTGTACATTTTACCTCCATTTAATTGTACATTTTAAGAAACCCTTACTGTGGCTAGACATTATTTAAATAACAAAAAATCCAAAGCTTCCAAAATAGAGAGAAATAATTCATATCACTTTGTACTATTTATAAAAGGAGTTTCTGGGGAGGAAGTATTATCAGGGTTACTTTCTTACCTTTTGCTGAAAGAATGCTCGCTGTTGAAATTAACTCTTGAAGTAAATCTAAAGCTAATAGTTACAGCTGCTCTACTAAAAAATAGATAAGAAGTAATGGGAACGTGTGATCCTGCCTGCAGTTTCCATCAAAATCACAATGCAAGACATTCATCGTGAGACAGATAATGTTGATTAATATTTCTATACAGAAAGGACACCATACATTTATGGACAGACAGGTGAACCTTTGCCAAAGCTCACTAAAAGCAGCTGCAAGGCAGGGCTGACTTTTAACCTCTCCTGTTTAATGCAGGAACTTCTTGGCATAAAAACTGTGCTAGTAGCATACGACCTGCAGGGTTACCATTAGAAAAACAGATTTAGCCAGCAGGGCATCTCTATTTCCTGAGTAAACTCCTGACACATTACATGAAAGCAAAGTTACACAGGCATATCAGGAAACTGGAAGAAACAGCAATCAAAAGAAATTAATTCTTAGGATTGTATAAAAATAACACATTTTAACTTAATTATTTACATGACAGCCTCCCTTTTATTTGGTTATCAAGTAATATATTTTTGTTGTGAGAAGTAAAGAACTATAAAGCTCTCTACAGTGATGAAAGATGTGCATATGAATCTAGTTCTACAGAAAAACTGAACATTGAACAGTGAGGTGGAGCTTTTGCTTGTCTCAGAACATGAGAATTGTTCTTTCTTACTATGGAGCCATCTACGGTTAAAACTGGGCTGCCAAAGTGGCTTATCTGTGAGTTGCAAAATGGTATTGTGGGAGAACTATGATATTTTCCATTTCTTTTGGAACAGGAAAGCAGGGGATTCCTTAACAAGGCATGTTGACTAAGGAGGATGCTTTTTGCCCCTCAGAAGCTCTTTATGCATGTCAAATTCCATTTTATGAATTCAGTGATACATTATTAGTGTCATTTTCTGGAACAAATGATACCGCAAATAATTTCAGCAAGTGCACTTAATATAGATTTGTCTGCAAAGTGGCAGTGCCTCCCTCCAGGGTTAAAGGTAGAATACAATGTTATTTATCCCATTGGGGGGAAAAAATGATGAGATTTCTTGTTTTGGTCTGTGTACCATTGTGATCCCAGGGCATAAGGTCTATCACATGCTAAAGGAGAGAATTCTTGCAAAGAGCCCTTTGTTTCAGTAGGGCAGTAGCAATGGTCCATTGTACCATTCATTAATGCACCATGTTTCATTTTATTTCTTTTGGGCAAGCCAGCTTACTTCTGGAAAGTATTGTTCTGTGCTCAGCAGTGCAGCTCTGGATTACAGCCTCCCCAGTATGCAAAAGCAAGCATGTTAAAGCAGGTAGAGGCAGCATGTTAGAACTAGAATAAATTATGTTCACAGAGGGGGGCTCTCTGTTTCTCTTGGAGAAATCAATACTGTCTCTTCATTGCAGAAGTCTGACTGCTTCTAGATCACCAAGACTGGACTGTCAGATGTGATACAGCAATAGTCACAACTTTGTGTATGTCCCTGGAGTGGACGCAGAGCTCAAGTCTCTGGAGCTTGCTGCTTGTTTGCCCCCTTTCTTGGGCTCTTCCCAGCCACATCCACTGCTGCCTCCTGCTCACTGTCCCTCTGTGGGACAGCTGTCTCTTTTCCTCAGCAGCAGCTAGGACAATGGTTGTTGGACATCGTATGTTTGCTGTTTGGTACTTGCTTCAGCAAGGCAGCAAAGGAAGGGAGTACAGGTTTCCAGCAGAGTGGGAAAAAGCACCACCACTGTGTTTACTGTTTAGTAGATGTTAATGCCACCATTTTATATATGAATTAAAGAGCTGTCATAGCTATGATGGTAGTCTACCAAGTTTATTTTACTCTTATGCAGCTCTGGTCTAAACCTGCTCCTTCTCAAAGAAGAATGAGACTGTGTAAGACATATTATTTTCCATTCAGCTGAGAGCTCCCAGAAATCCTTTAGGCCCCTGTTCAACACCCACTTATATCCATTTATACCTTCAGTATTTCATTTCATGAAAGCCAATGGAACATTCTTAGGCAGCTGCATATGAGCACACGAGTGTCCAGTGCCTTATATCATCACTTTGGTGGCAGACAGAAAAACATGGAGGCAATTTTGCTGCCCCAACCACTGCTGTGAAAAAGCAGTTGCTAACCAGCCTAACTGAATCACTTCCCTAAAGGATCCAGAAGTTCCTTATGGGTCCAACAGCATATCGGAACATATCTTCTTTTTAAAAAATGAAATCTTCTGGTTTCAAATCTGAAAGCTGATAGCAGGTGTTTTAATGCAGGAATATCCATAAATGTTCATCTTTATATTGTTTGCAGGCAAATTAAATTAATATTGATTACAGAAAAGTTCAAACTGCAGCCTGCAAAATTTTGTCATTTTTGGTTGAGAAGAAATTAAGCTTATGAGAATAAGATGACTGTACTAATATGGGTAACATTGTTTCCTAAAACTATTCAAAATTGCTGTCATGCCAACATGCCTTTAGAGCCAAAATGCTTATTTTCTTAAGCATTTCAAGCAAATATCTTGAAAACAGTCAATTATTTCTGAAAACAGATCTGATCTGATCTATCACATTTGCAAGTAGGCATAAATTAACAACTTTCAGAGAGTGACTCTACTAGCATCCTCCCTCTATAAGAAGCACATTTTAATCTAATCTCCTTCTGTGAGGTAGTGCCCACATGAAAACTGCAAATGCCTTCTTTATTGGAATATGTGTATGAACATTTGAACAAATTTCAACTGAAAAGTCAGCTTGACTACATCAAAATTATTGACACGTACAAAACTGCACCTAGCTCTTTACTTTTGGTCTGTCTAACCATCTAGTTTATTTTCAAATGATTCATCTTGAGAGAACTAGATTACCTCTGGAAATGTGCAAAATAATCTGCCCTGCAATGTGCTAATGCAAACACATAACCATGAGAATGTGAACTGCGTTACTGACTTCACTGAAACTATTCACTAGGTTGAAACTTGAACAGTTTGAATAAATAAACTGTCAAGGTTTGTGATTTTTTTGGTTTGTTCAGTTGATTTGGTTGTTTTTTTGCTTGCTTGTTTGTTTTTTTCTTTTCTCTGCTTCCCTATGGACCAATTGGATTAATTTTTTTAGGTTTAAGTTTTTTCTCTTTCTACTTCCTTGTCATCCTTTATTTAATTTGTCCCTTTTCTACCTCTTGTCTTTTCTCCTTAGTATACACATTTACTTTCTTAGGAGAAGTTGGATCCTCCATAAAAGATTCTACTAGACAGCTTTGACTATCAAAGACAGCTTTTTAGTGCAAGTGGCTCTCTCAGCTATAGCCAATGTTCACCAATGCTATAACAAAATATTCAACAACATCCATAACAATGTTGACAGACTGTGAGGGTCAAATGCTCTGATAGACAGAGATCATATAGGTAGTTTTCTTAATGTTAACTTGAGAAAGTGTATTTTTATTTCCACTCTAACAAGGAATTCAGCAGTGTACAAACAAGGTTAGAAAAAATGTGAAGATAGTTCTCATCAGACGTTTAGAAAAATAGGTGTGGACTAAAAAATCTGACTGCTTTTCCAATTTTCCACTGAAAGGACATCACATCTACAGCTCGTTCATGAAGAAGATTGTTTTTCTAGAGCAGCGATACAATGAGAAAGTCTTCCCTCAAGGAAAAGCTTCAAGTATACACTGTATGACTAGAATAGCAAATAATACATAATGCAGGGCATTACCATGATTTGAAATCACTCCTACACTCCCATAATCAATAGGATTTAAATTCTGAGACTTTTCCCCTAAGCTGATGGCACTGCTCTTCAAGATAGACATACCTTCTGTACAAATTACAACTGGAAAATACAAGTGGCACTGTTTGACTAGCCTATAAATCTCTACTGGTTGTTTTCAGTTTGACTCATACTGGGTGTGCTTTATTTTTCTCTGAAAAAATAATGCCCATTTTCAAAAGGAAAGGAGCTGTGAATAATCCACTTTTTATATAAGCATTGCCAGTAAGCAGAGCAGAATAAAGATGCCTTCATTCCACTAACAATTATGAAAAGATCATATCAGACAACGACCTTTAGAAATGCTTCAGTGACCACTATGTCAGACTGTAAGTCCTAAGTGGGAATTCTTCAGACAACATTTGACTTCACTTTCCCTTATATGCCTAATTTTGCCCCATTCACATTAACATGAATTTTTACTGTTGACTTTAACAAAGAAAGAACAAAGCTCTGATGTGGAATAAGCTAACAGAAATTAATAGATAGCTGTAAGTGCAATGGAGGATCAAGCTTATCTATGTATTTTTGCTTCCTGGCCTCTTGATTTTCCAAGGACATCCTTTAGCATCTGATGTTGGTGCCAATTAGAGAGAAGGTAGAGGTAGAATTTATAGCACTGCCATCAATAAAACTCTTACTGAAGCAAACAGGAAATATGTGCATGAATTTGGCTGAGTATCACCATGGTAGAAGAAAGCCAACCAACTATTTTCTATTTCTAGATGGACTAATAACCTGAAAAAAATTAGTGAAAGAGAAATGTCTATTTGTTAAGGCTTTAAAATAACGTTTTCAAGTGAACTTCTCATAACAACATTCCGCATAAAATTCAGCAATACAAATCCATAATGTTGTCCTGCCATTCAAGGTCAGGTTAACCTTCTTGAAGAAGAAGCCAAGAACTTCTTAAGTTAATCATCCTCTACACTGAAGCTGGTGCTTATTTGATTCTGAGGTTTTGTTCAAGACGGAACAAGCATGTGAAAAATTGGTGAAATGCAAGATTTCATTTACACAAGGTCAAAGTGACCTAGATTTCAAGTGAGGTCCAAATTATTATCGGTCCTTCACACAAGGAAAGTTCTGTGCGCAGTTCATTTAATATCTAAGACGTTTGCATAAGAGAATGTAAAAAAAGCATTTTCTTCTTCCTCTGCCCAGTAAGGTCAAGTAACTGTTAATACTAGATAAACCTCGCATGAGTACTAGTCCGCAGAATAACTTAGATTATGTTTAGTATTCTCAATACACAACAGTTCATTCAACAAGGAAATATATAGACAGGGGCTACATCCAGCACAGATGCAGGTTGTACAGCTGTGTGAGCTCTGGCTGTGACTGCTGAGGAGCCGGGTGCACTGTTTGCTAAGACAAATAAGTCTAATGAAAATGGACAATTCATATCGGCTGCAAGACTGATAAAAAACTTTTGAGTATAAAACTTTGTCCATGATGGATATCAAAATTACAGGTAATTTTATTAAAAAGTGGTCACATTTTGAGTAGAACATCTTTATATGATGGTGAAAGAAATTTATGCTATGTTATTAATATTTCCCTGACTCAGACCTGAATGGCCAGCATATGCACTGGCTTGAAAATTAACAATTAATTTTATATTAAGTTTGGAAGAATGAGAACAGTGCAGTCAATAGCTCTAGCAAACAGCTTGAGTTATATATCACATTGAATTACACATGAATTCTTTAATGTTATTATTTTTAAAAGACCATTAACTTATCTTATAAATATTTTAGCAGTAACATAATGGTCTGAGTTGTTATCTCTAGCAAGAGGGATTTTTTGTGTTCATATTTTCCATCTGTCCTACCTGCTGAACATGTCAATAGACAGATCAGGGACACAACCATTAAAGACTAACGTCCAGTATGAGATGTGGTAACTGCAACAAGCAGAATGAAGTTCAAAGTAATCTTTTTTGCAAGATGCGTTACACCACAATGAATGTTTGTTCTTAAATGTTTGGCAACTACTGCAAGTGAATGAGGAACACGAAAGTTGTAACAAGCTGTGATATTTTTCCTTTAATTATTTCCATAAGTTAGAGAGAGAGAGGTGAGAAATACTCAATGTATAGGTCTCCTAATATGTTTTTGTTACCTGCTGACTTTCCTTCTAGTAAAAGTCAGGAAGTTTGAAATTCCAGTTCAGAGGAAGGGCTGTATCATACCCTGAAGACAGGTCCCTCATTGGGGAGGCGGGGTTCCTGTCTGGCTTCTCCAGGAGCACAGGCACTCTGGCACACCTGCCAAGACCACAGTGCCACCTCCTTGGAAGCTCAGCTCTTTCCACTGGCTAATACAAGGACAGAAGAGCTTCTGCTGCAGCCCATTCCCAGTCTGACACCACTTTGCCAAGGCTTGTGGTGTGAACCAGAAGCAACCCTTCTGCTCAGGGAGAGTATGAGCTTAGCAGTGTTACCTACCTATCTCTATCTGCTCAGTCACTTCATTAGCTTTTACTCACAGAATAACACATAGAGAGACCAAGAATTCTGTATCATTTCTCTTTAAATCCAGTGCTTGTCTTATGACTGTGAGCCACTGCATTATTTATAAAAGGCATACTGCTCTGTTCTTTTTAAATACAACCTGTCCTATCCTGAACACCTCTTTAAATTGAATATTGTCTTATGCACCTTGATTGTGTGTGGAAATATACTGCTTCAAGGTAAAAGGAGAGGAGTTGAATTATTATCCTGAAGGTTGTTTGTACACTTCCATGATCCACCCACTCCTCTTACCTTGAGGGCGATGAGAATTGCATGGGCTGGTCAAGAACAGAGCAAAGTACTCAAGCACTGACTGACAAGGTTGCCCCTCCTAAGTGTTCATTCTGAGCTCTGATCTCTGAGCACTATTGATACTCGGCAGTGAAGCAGAACTGCTGACGTTTGTGCTGGACTCCATGCAGAAAGCTGAACATCCCCACTGCATTCATAAATTGAAGCCAGAGTTCAAGGAAGAAAATTTAAACCACGAATTTTCATCTTAAAAGAAAGATGTTTTCACTCTGGCTCCTATTCAGCAACATACTCAAACATGCACCTACCTTTAAACATTAAAACTCTATTGTGTACTGAGAGGCTAGAAGTTAGATGTGTAATTGAACTTAACTTGCTGAACTTAGGCCTATATCAAGATAGACATCTCTAAAGCACCTCTCTTTATTAAAATGTATTTTTTACCTAGGTCTGATATGTTCCAGATACAACAGCAGACTGTATTTCTTAATAGCTACTTCACAATCTCAGCCTTCCTAATGACACTGTAAAGCACTGGTTATCTTAACAGATTTAAAGCATGCATATGCAGAATGAAAGCTACATTACAAAAAGAGCTATCACAACTGGCCTTGCAACCCGTGCTTTATTATAGAAGGAAAGCAAATATATGCACATGCATATCTACATATCTATATGTATTTAATTTATAAAAACCAAGGGGTAAATTCCTGGCACCAGTAATTGCCTTCCCATGGATTTCAGTAGGGCAGAGTTTCTCCTCATGTTTTTTCAGCAGTTTGATAGCTTACCTGATTTCCCTCAGACTGTGGTTTAAACTTTACCCAGTTCTTTTCCCCCCTATTACTTGTTTTATAAAAATAAGAACCTAAGTAACTGTGATTCTGAAAAGAAAAACTGCACAAAGGCACTTTTAAATTTTTTTTTCCCTTCCCCATTCATCTTCTGGAACTGTTTCTTTAAAATTTTTGAAATCGCATTAGAATATTAGCTATAAATAAAGCAGTTCTTTCAGATGACTCCTCAGAGGTATGCACTGAACTTAAAGTGACAATAAAATAATCTCCAAAGTAATTTTGAAATAGTTAAGTCTCCTTAGGAAAACAAGAAAGAAAAGGGAAAACATGGAAAGTATGCAAGTGTTAAAAATCTTGTTGCTCCTAGAACTTGCTTGTGAGAGGAACAACATCGCATGGATGAAATCACACACAGTCACGTGGTGCATCTCTTCAACGACTCTCATTATTGCCATATGCTCCTGCTGCTGGAATATAAAGGAGCAAATCAGAGACGGAGGAACAAAACATTGTAAATTTAAGACAATGCTTTAAAAGAAATTGAGTGGGATGCCTTCTATAGCATCCAGTTGGCAAGTGATGGAGCAAATTTCCACTCTTCCACTGAATGCTTCTCCCAACTACTGGAGGTTTACGTGTAGCCCATTCTCACAATCCCCACCTTTCCCCACACAGACAGGAGGGAAATAACACACACACGTAAAAATAATCTGGATTGAGATAAGGAATTTACTGAGATAATACACTGCATGATTACCTTAACGTATTTGCAGAAAACGAGTTGCATAATGCAGAAGCAGCAGCAGAAGCCAGCAGTAAAAAACATCCAAACATCCCTCCCAGCCAAGCACGCGGAAGCCAGCCCAGTGGAAAAGACCAACATCCCCAAAATGGAAACCGGAAGAAGCAACTGGAAGAGGAAGCCTCTCACGTTACAATCTGAACTTCACACCCCATGATACTTTGCTCTAGTCAGCACTTTCATTTGGAAACTGGCATGACAGCAGCATGGTATTGAATATCATCATCAGTTCAACTCAACTCACGAACAAGTACAAATGGGTGACTGGGTCAAGCTGGTTGGAAATAGGGGTAAATAAAGAGATAAATATTATACCTAGGTAGGTAATATGGAACAAGAAATCAACAGTGGAATCGCTGTAAAGGGGATGATGTCAAACGGTTGACTATCAATGCGAAGTCATCTACTGTCTCTTCTACAGGCCTCACAAAGGCAAAGTACCACCCAATCTTATGTGAGATATCTATGGATAACATGTATCTGGCATACAGGTAAGTATACTGGAAAGAACGCTGAAAAGCCCTCAATATGCAAAGCCTTAGACTAGAACTTGACAGAGAGATGAGCTTTTCCTCCAGGATCTCTCTGAAGTCACCTTCTGACTCCAGCGTGGACAAAACACCCTCAGATGGTGAATTAATTGAGCGAAAAATGGAAAGAGAGGGACTCAGGCTTCTCCCTTGTCACATATGTGAAATTCTCTACTGGCAGAGGAGGGGGTAGGAGGAGGCTTCCCAATATGCCAGCTAGACCACTCTGCTAACACTTTCAAACAACACACCTTCAAATCCTCGTCTAGACATGGCCTTATGCAAGTGAGAGATAAAAATCAGCCCCTGAATGGGTGTTTTGTTATATAACCACTGACGCGGCACAGGGAGTCAAACATTTGCAGTAGTTTGTAACATTCCTGAAGCATTACGTTTTCAGCAGAGTGGATTATCTTGTCTCATTTTTCTCTGATGAACAATCAACTGCGATCTTGACATGTGAATTTATTATGCTTGGGTTAGACAAACTAAGCCTTAATAAGCTTCAGTTAAAAACCTCACTTTGTGTTTGTTGAGAGAAAACTCAGCTTTTAGGTTGCCTGACAAGGGTATGAAAATGAAATCAGGCTTCTCTACCCTTATCTAGCTTAGGTTGAATGTCTATACACCAAAGATGGGAATTTTTTTTTTATAGGTTTTGCGAGATATTTGATTGCTTTCTTGGAACGGTTCCACGGTATCTGACTGAGCTGACCTCCAGATGTATCTCCTCCAGGGCATTATGTTCTGTTTCACATTATCAGCTGCATGCTCCAAAGGTTAGGTTGTGAGAGCTTGGGTGGGGCTTTTAACTCCTTCTTCCAACCCAAGGATAGCAGCATGCCTGTTCTGATGTGCTCACTTGGTTAATTCTACCCAACTGTGAAAGAAAAGCAATACAGACTCAGCTTGATTTAATAATTGCGGTCATGATTTATGTATAATGGTGTCACTTTATTGAACATTGATTTGATAGATAACGGAGAGCATGTGCCTGGCTTATTTGGAAAGTTTATTTAACACTACAGATCCTTTGAGGAATTTGCAGAAACTTCTAAATATATGGAACAAGCTCATCTGGTGTAAATCAGGTGTCTGAACTGACAAGAGCAGTAATGGGTAAGGCAATAATTAGTATGCATAACTATTTCAAGGTGTGTAAAGTAATATATTTCCAGTGCTGGAGTGTCATTGATGTATGCCAGCTGAGGATATGGCCCATAGAACTGACAAGAAATGGCTATGCCTACTAATTACTGAAGCTGCTAATGCATTTCAGCCGGTACTAACTGTTTTTATGTCACTGGAAAATTACAGAAATGCTAGCTCTTGCAAACCAGACATCTAAAAGTTTCTGCAGTTTTTTTTTCAGCTAAGCAGTAAGAAAAGTGAGACTGCATTTCACATTGTGACAGTCCTTGTTAACGTTCCACTCTGGCTTGATGCATTGATAAGGCTTCTCACTAGCTTAGGCATCATCACTACAATTTGCACTGGCTTCTTCCCAAGGTTGAAGTAAGATGCAGAGTTGATATTTTCATTAGCTTTCTGGCATAGTATGAAGATGAATTTAGGATGCTTTTGAGACTGCTACAATTTCAGGTAGTCACTCAGAAAGAAGTGACTAGTGAGTACAGAAAACTACTGTACTTGGTATTTCCAACAGCAAATCGTTTATAAGTAACGACAGCTGAAACCCAGGGGAAGTATTTTAAACCCAAAGGCTGATAGCTTCTAGATTCTAATTTATGTAGAGGGTATTGAGGGTTATACTACATGCCATATATTGTCCTGCCAGATTTATGTTTCAGATCACTTCAGTCACAGGTATGTCTTTTTAATGATTCAAATCACTGAAGGTAAAAGCCCTCACAAACATGAGAACTCCAGAGTCCTTCACAGCATGGTCATAAGGTGAGCTAGCCTTCTTTCTCAGCTTATCTTTTCTTCAAGGGCTGTGGGTATTTTGAAATGCAACTTGTAGGTTTTTAGTTTGGTTGGGGTTTTTTCGTTTGTTTTGTTTTGTTTTGTTCTGTTGTTTTGTTTTTATTCCTGGATCAAGTTTCTTTGGAATATCATTGGTAACTGTTGGCCTGCCAGTTGTACTGGTAGGACTTGACCATGTAAGAATATTTACAAGGGTTTTTAAGATTGAGGTTTCTGACCTGGCTTTATTTGTACCACTGCTAATGCACTAACAGTGAATCTCCCAGGAAATTTTCAGGCTCTAACAGCCATTCTTCATACATTTGCATGTTTAACACATAAGATGTTGTGGAAAATAACTAAATCTTTGTTATTCCTTCCCCAAGAAGAGATTCCCTTCATACAATTTTGGGCTGGAAGATGTATGAGTGAAGCCAAGACCTTTCATGTTTGTGAAGAAAGTTGTTTTATTTAAACAGTCAGTAATGCTAGAAAACAGGTTGCTACAGAAGCAGGTAGGCAAGTCCTTCAGCCTTTATGCCCAGTTCAGTACTAGTGTGCAAAGTGTCGGAAGCCACCTTACCTCTAAAGCTGGATGTAGCCCATATGATAAGAATTAGAAAGGAAAATTGCCCTTAAAGAATAATTATAAATTGTTATTCTAAAGAGTAAAAACCTTGCCTACATGTAAAAACAAAACAAAAACAAAAAAAAACCCCAAACCCCAAACATCTGTGTAAATCAGTACCTTCTTGTGACCTTTGCTAGAAAAACATAAATTAAGAGAACTAATGGTGCTGTGATATTTTCTTGCTTTCACAGAATGCAACAAAACCTGATTTTAATTGTGACAAGTATCTTTGTGTTAACATCTAGATTTCTTCCAAGTGACAGGCTATATTGTGTATTAATGCTAATCAGTTCTGACAATACAGACAGGACATCTTCATAAGAACCAGACCTTAACAAGACTTTCTATTGACCTTTACCACATAACTAGGTTATTTTCATAATTTACCTTGATTATACTCACTTCTGCTATGAAGAGTCACCATGTTTTAGAAAAAAAAAAAAACAAAAACAAACCACAAAACAAATTGGCTGCTACAAAACCTCTCAGATTTGAGATGCTTCTTTTGCAGATGTTTTGAGTTTTAAATGACTAAGCTGGTTGTAGTTTACTTGTACTAACATTATTCAATAGTGCTGTGCCTGCTTTTACTAACACAACTGCTAATAAATCATTATGAATCAGGAAAAAGTGTCATTTGCCAGACTGGTTTTTTAAACCTATTCCTCTTTCTTCCTTGAGAAGACCAAAGGTTTAGCTACGGCAACATGTAAGTACCTAACCTTAAAGTAACAAATCATATCCAAATTATTGTGCTCGTCCATTAGGTCTCTTATGTTTTCCTTACTCTTACATTAAAAATAAATTTAGAAAGTCTAATTCTTCCTTTTCTACACTGTGAGTAGTCATTATGCCTGTGCAAGACAAACACAAGTTGGAAAGAAAAAAAATCTGATTCAGTAGCATAATGGATTTCCTTTGAACTCATCACAATAATTGCACAAGGTGATGAGTGATGAAGAATCTGGCTCATTGTTCCTAAGAAGCAACCACCTTTTAGCTAATACTGCATATCAGAGACATGAAGCCCCTGGTTTACTGGAGTAATTATTATTAGTCCAATCGCTACTCCAAAAATCATGTTTGATTGCCTCATATGCAGCAAAATACTGATCTATTTCCCTTCTTGTTTCTTCCTCTATGCTTGTATAGACCAGTATTTTAATCTATCCTGCCAAGAACAATCTCTTTATCTATGCAGAACCAAAATGATTCTTCACTCTTATCAATACCAACATCTGCATATACGCATAAACCAAAAATATTGCCTCATCCCATTTTTGCCAGTTCTGTACTTGGAGGGTGATCAAATCTTTAATTGAATGCTAAGCAACAAATCTCTGACATCTCAGTTTGAGTGACTAAAAATTGCATTTGGTTGACAATATTAATACATTATTGTGGTTTATGTCTATCAATTTTTTAAAGAGTTTAATCACATTTGCACTTCGCTGAAGATACCCAAGAATACCTCACTGACAATATCTAATGCTAGTCATTCACCAGATAACACCCAGCTAAATTCTTTCACCTGAAATACACCTTCACATCCCAGAGTATCCTGGGAAAGTAAGTAGTAGTTGAAAGAGACCCAGTTCTCAGGTAGCAGATTTCAAGACAGGATGATCCAATTGAACAGCTTGCTAGCCACAAAAAAGAGTGGTCCCACTCCTACCCTTTCATTTCCTTGGGCATTACTCTGATCTCCTGTCAAACAGATTAAGCACAATAAAACAGCCAAATGAATCATCTGAATCATCTTCTGAAGGCCTAGAAACCTCACCAGAATTTCACCATCATCTCTTTGGAAGGCAAGCCCGTAGGGAGACTGCGAAGTAATTTATCTGTGGGAGGAGGGATATGAAGTTATACAATCTTTAGCTTGGCTGGAGGGATAGGTTTTCATGTGGAGTTTTCATGAGATTGGAAACTGTGCTTAAAGTTGTATTTTGATAGTGGTTTGGTTCATTTTTGAGAGGTACCTAGGGCTCCTAGAGAGGTAAATGAACAAAGAGGATCTTCTCATCTGAGTCGGCCTGTGAGTCGGCATGATGAGAAGAGGAAGGTGTGACCAAAGTGCATCTTTTGAATGACAAGTTAAAGCAAAGTTCTGACCACTTGTGGTCATTAAAAATCCCACTGCAGTAATTTTATCTGTGAAGTGTGTTAAGTCTGATGACCTGGCCAAATGCAGAGCCTAAGAATTACATTCTCTATTCCAACATTCCCACTTTGTTTCAAATAGATAGTATAGTCCTCATTTCCTCTCTGAAGCAGCTACATTGTAGGCTGCTAAATTCTTCCTGTGTTTCACCACAAAGCTTCAGCACTGTTTTTAAATAATCATTACATGGTTTCTGTATCAGCTTGTAAAGCAAGGCAGTATTTCACAAGATGAAAGGCACTATAAAAATGTAAACTACTAATATTTTCGAGCCTGCTCGCCGCAATATAAAAATTTGGCCAGTGGCAAAAACTATAGTCAGCTGAGACAGTGTTGAGTGGTTCCATTAACCACTGATGTGCAACGTTTCTCCCAGCATGTCATGAATGCATAAGTTTGACCTAAAAATCAGATCTTTATGTGCATCGCGGTACTGGCTGTGCTTCCTTTTTAGGTCAGATTCTCATTTGATTTATGCCACAAAGAGAAGTCCTACATAAGATACATTTGTGTTAAGCACAAACCCTGCCCAAAGTTACTACTTTTTGTGCGTGTTTAGTTGCCTGTGTTGAGGTCAATCTGAAAAGGAAAGATGCTAGATACAACTCATTGCTGTATGAGGTCAGCGCGGTAATTTAGCTAAGGTAATAGTGGAGTCATAAAGGACACAAAACAAGCCATCTGTGTTAAAATAGAATTCTCTCTTCACCCTAGATGCTTAGAGACAGAATGTAAGAACAGGGGGCACCTGTAGCAGTACTTCCCCTGGTATCATCTTCCCAAATTCTCCCAGCTTCCAGGAAGAAAGAAACAATGCATGGAATGGATAAATCAGTTGCACGGAGAAATTATATACAGATGTATCTGATGCTGAAAGTGCAATTTGCATAATATGGTAATATATGCATTATAGTTCCAACTACATACATGATCAAAGCATCCATTATAAATGATAATGCAAATTAATTTTAAGCTCATTACTATTAATTGAATCTGAATAGAAATCAGATTCAGTAAAAATAGAATAAAGAAACAAACCAAAACTATGTAGGGAAACAGTCATTAATATGATTACTCTCTGACTCATAGTTAGGTATATCCTCCTTCTGTCTGCATTTCTCCTTCTGCCTTCTCTGCTATGATTTCAGATATAAATTCTCCATTATTCTGCAGCTTGCACTCTTGGTTTCTCTGCTGATGTTCATGTCACTCTCTCAGCACACTTTCTCAAATGTATTATTAAGGTCTGCATGGTCTAATACGTTGCCATTACCCTGAGCTTTATTCATCCCTTTTCCAAGCTAAATCAAATTCGAGCCTGAATAATGTTGATAGGGACGTTTGCCTAAATGAAGTTTGTTACTGCAGTAATGGGGTTGTTTTTGTGAATTAATGGGTCATTTGTTTTTAAAAACAGAACACCAGTATGTTCTTGATTCTCCTGCCCCTTCTAATAATTTTTTAATGGTGATCTTTTGTCCTGTTTTAATGGTTTCTAGTTTCTGCAGTGGCTTATGCCTGAAGACAGGAGAAGGATAAAATCCTGGGATTGAGCCATTATTTAGCACCGAGGTTTCTGTCCTAAAGTGGGGTTTAAATCATTTAATCACACAATGTAACTGTATCCTGACTTTTACTAAATATACTTAAATCTGGTGAGACTACATTTTTTTTCCCTATATAGTACTAGAGAGTGCGATCTTAAGTGACTGCAAAACTATTTAGCATTGATAACTCTTATTAACAACTGTAATAAATGCATGACTAGTCTTAGAATTAAAGCCACCATAAGGATATGAGCATCTTTTATTTCTCTGTGAATATTTTAACTTTATTATAAACCTACTTTTGGAATAGGATAATGCACTGGGCAAGGACTGAACACAGTTCTAAATTCAAAATAATATTAAATTTGTTTCTAAACTGAGGAAGGAAAGAGAAAAAGTAAAATTATTGATGTCATTCCTAGGAACATTCTTGTCTGCCTCATCTTGGTAAAATATTAGCACCTTTATTCTGGCATTTTAAAGGAAATACCATTTAAAGTAATAATGAATGACATTCTTTTCTTTCCTGCTATTTTTATTTTCCTTGTTATAGACCTTATAATTTGTTTACACATGGCACTGTAAGAAGTGTTAATGAAACTGCATATCTAATTTTATTTTTTTAACAGGGTATTTTATATTGATACTTTTAATTGCTGTGAATTTTCACAGAGATTATTATCTTCATATCACAGTGCAATCACCTTCCTGAAGTAATTTTGGAACCTGTGTTGCAGAGATGTTGTATTTGTCCTGTGAACCAACCTGGCCCATAGACCATTGATTCGATACTACTTGTGTCACCCGCAGGGGGCGAAGAGTGGCAATGGGAGGCCTGAAGGGAATTACTTTTGTCTCTGCTCCTTTCTAGTTACTCACAATTTTACCTGCTGTATTTGGAATGTTCTTGCCCTGTATCCTCCAAGGGAGATACAAGCAAGGAAAAGCTCAAACTCTTCCTATTTTCAAAAATAACATTCTGCTTTGGAAATCCCCATTACCAAAGGTTCTTGCAGCACATGCAGATACTAATGGCATTCAAGTGTGCCCAAAAAATGACTTTGTCACCTATATTCATGGTAAGTGGCAAGACTTCAAGCAGAGTACAGATAATTATTTTTAATCCTGAACCAGAACACCCCACTCCTCCCAAATGTCACATTTGCCACTGTTTTAATGGCTCTACAACTTGATGTTGCAAGTGTCCCATATTGACAGCTGTGATTTTACTGATGCTATGCAGCACAGGATCATAGAATCATAGGATGCATTGGGTTGGAATGGGCCCTTGAATGTCATCTTGTCCAACCCCCTCCCTCCATCCCCTCCTATCACAGTGAGCAGGGATGTCTTTAACTAGATAGGTTGCTCAGGGCCCCATCAAGTTTGACTTAGAATGTCTCGGGATAGAGCATCTGGCCAACCCATTCCATTATTTCACTTCCCTCATGTAAAGAACTTCCACCTAATATCCTGTCTAAATCTCCCCTACTTCAGTTAAAAAACATTGCCCTTCATCCTGTCACTAAATGTCGTTATAAACAGTCCTTCCTCAGCTTTCTTGTAGGCCTTCTTCTAGATACTGAAATGCTGCTATAAAGTCTCCCTTGAGCCTTCTTTTCTCCAGGCTGAAGAACTCCAACTCTCCTAGCCTGTCTTCACAGAAGAGGTGCTCCAGCCCTCTGATTATCTTCATGGCTCTACTCTGGACCTGCTATGGCAGGTCCATGTCTCTCTTGTTTTGGGAGCCCCAGAGCTGGATGCAGTACTCCAGGTGAAGTCTCAACAGAGCAGAGCAGAGCAGAGCAGCAGGATCACCTCTCTGAATGTGCTGGCCAGACTTCTTTTGATGTAGCCCAGGACACAGTTTGCCTTCTGGGCTGCAAGTGTACATTGCTGGCTCATGTCCAGGTTCTCATCCATTGCTGCCTCCAGCTCCTTTTCTGCAGGGTTTTCATAATCTCATCACCCCCCTGCCTCTACTGATACTGATGACTGCCCCGCCCCAGCCCAGGTGCAGGACCTTGCACTTCACTTTATTGAACCTCATGATGTTCAGTTTCACTATGTTTCAAGACATAGGAGATGCAACTCAGTATCTGAATGCATAAGAAGAAAGGAGCCTCTCAAAGTTCAAGTTTTACGTTGTTGCAGGAGGAGAGAGCATTTAATGCTCCTTTACATTTAATATAAAACACTTAATTTTAAAGCTTGGCTTTCACTTTTAACATTTCCTATCAAATTCAAGAAAACTGTTGAAAACAGTACATACCAAAATATGTATAAATCAATTATAGACTTTCATACTTCCATGCTTCAGGCTTGTCCCTCCCCAAAAGCCCACAGTAGTTGGAAAAGGTTCACAAATGGGAAGTGCAGAACTGCCAGAGCCTTGGACCCTTCTTTTGAGGACATCAAGAGAAGGAGCATCCAAAGTGCAGGATGCTGCACAGAAGGCTTTGAATCAGAAGCAGAGGGAAATACATACACAAGACCTGAAACAAAATAAAAATATGTAGGAAAATATGTACATTTTCACTGCTGTTGTGGGTTTAAGACTTAACCATAGAGAAGTCCTCCAAGTACCAGACGTGCAGGGAGATGGACACTGGAAAAATGTAATCTTTTATTATTTCATCTCATAATGCAGGCATCCTCCCTACAGAAACTGACTGAAGTGTCAATTCTGCCCTTTCTCACTTTCTCTCTTCTCCCAGTGTGGACTCTAATCTCTTTGGTATTGGAGGGGCTGTGGGGCCTGGTTTGGGCGAGCTGATTCTTTCTTACTGTGTCATTCAAGCTTCAGTAGAGAGGTATGGGGTGGGGGGTGTGCGGCAATTGAGGCCTGAGTTTTTGGCCTGAGGTTTGGGTGGAGGTTGTGGAAAGCTATGGCTTAATGAGGTTCTGTGGTAGGCCCAGATTGGAGAACTGGGCCAGGGTTGACTATGGATTTGTGTATTTTGTATTTGTGTAAGTATTTGTGAATAGTACTTCCATTTAAATTTCCAGTTCTTTCCAATTGTGTGAGGCATTTTCTTTTTCTCCTTTGGAGAGGGGTAAAGAGCATCTGCCCACTCCTTAAATCCAAGACAACAGC
This sequence comes from Ramphastos sulfuratus, assembly GCA_013399055.1. NCBI lineage: Eukaryota > Metazoa > Chordata > Aves > Piciformes > Ramphastidae > Ramphastos > Ramphastos sulfuratus. The sequence goes on along the minus strand of WBNM01025987.1, from coordinate 158,999 downwards.
ATTCAAAATCAGACCTTGTCTCCTAAGGCCACAAATTGCATCAGCTGTTCAACGGGATTCAAAATCTAACTAAATATTGATGTGGACACCAGCAAACTCCCAAAGTATAAACCCAAGTTTCTTTAGAGTCCTATTGGATGTTATATACCTTACTACGTTATAAGGCATAAGGTAGTTTGTGATCAAAAGCAAGTAGGAAATTTTTCCTGAGAGTATATGTTTATTCCTTCCTTAGTTCCTTGCACTTCTCTAAGCTTTTTGCTCACTAGTGGTATGATGGTGGAAAACACGGACTACTGTGGTCTGAACCAACATGGTGATTTCTACAGGTCTATTGAGAATTGATATTCAATAAAAAAATAAAATCCTTTGTGAAATGCAAAAGGAGGAAAAGGGACAAAAGTACTCCAAGCCAACATCAGAAAGACCCTAAAAGATCTAGTCTTGATTACCTGCTGTATTTTGTTTTTCACTTAGTTTTTTCTTGCAGATTTTGACTGTTTGATGACTTCCAGTGTCATAGGATTTTTTTTTAGATAGGTGTTTTGCCTGAGATGCCAAGTATGACAGACAATAAAGTCACATACTACATATTCTGCTATGTGCTTGTATGATCTCATTTTAAGGAATGTGACTGTGACTTTCCAGCACTACACACTGAAATCAGGATTTGTTTGTAGGCTGCTGTGTGCCATGTAAAATACTGTCTCTCTTCGAATTTCAGTTCATGTCAATATGTCTTCATGGCCAATGCTGGAAAGCATCACCAATTACTGTGGCTGTTTACAGGACACGAGAACAGAATATTCAATGTAACAGCCTCTAAGGAAACAAAGCAGCATTTGAACTCTAGTTAAAGTTTTGTTGATTACTCTTGACCTTTCTGGGTCAAAGATATGAAGGTCACTAGAGTCATGATTTTTTTCACATTCTGCTTGTCTTTGTCATTCCCCTAATAATGCAGAGGACTAGAAACAAGAACTGGGTGGTGGTTTTTTCCCCCTGCCTGGAAATCTATTTAGATTAGTCACCAGGTTTTACAGTCTACAGTCATTGAAGGTCAGTTGTTTTATAGCTGAAATTCTCAATCAGAACCTCATCTTCTAATCAGAACTTAAAACCCAAGTGAGGTTTTGTCTCTCATCTGAAAGGGTAGGTTGTTGTACAATAGCTTCAGAATGTTAAATGGACTGCCTGTGTAATGACGGGTAATTTTGGGGGGCTTAAATTGCACTATGAGAAGACCTGTCTTGAATAACAAGTACTGGGCTATATTAAAAAGGACAGTATTCTAGGCTTCTCCTAAATGCTAATTCTATTACGCATTAACATTTCCTTTGCTTCAAAATGGCAAAACGCAAGCCAGCAAGATGCAAAAATCTCACAAAGTGCATTTTCACTTATAGACTGTTCCTGAGAGCAAGCTGTTTCCTGAAAACTTCCCTTAAATAAGCATCCACTTACAGTGGTTATCATTATACAGTCAGCATCTGCTAATAGCTGTTCTACAGCTTTAGTTGCTGGCAAGTACAGAGCATTTGTTGTAATCTATAGAGTGATGGAAGTGAGTGTATAATTTTTATACTAATTTGTAAAAACTGTTACTAGTCCTAAGTATGAACCACCAGTCCCATGGTGTAGATGTACTCCTGAAGGCAGTCCATAAAGTCTGGTGTCCTGTGTATTCTTTGCATCTGTAAGAGTCTGAAAGCCCTTTTTAGTTTCATATTGATCAATTAATGATTGATTCTTTTAATCTATTTGTCCCATAAGCAATTTAAACTGAGATACAAATATATACATTTATATGCACATGAATATACATACACATATATATATATATATATATATATATATATATATTAAAAAAACAAAAACAAACCTGAAGGCTTTGTGAAGGAATAAGCCCAAGCCCACCGCTATACTGTTATGCAGGTTATTATTTCACTTTATTAGGGTAAACCAGTCTTTTGGTCAACACCTCATGACCTACAAGCTGACCTCAGGTATCTTCATTTTTATTACTGCTTAAGTTCCTAGCTTCAAAGACCAAACTGTAATTAGCTTTAGCATGTATAGCATGTATCACCCTTTTATTTGCCTCAGTTGCCGGCTCTGTTTCTGTGCGTCCATTTGACCTCCACACAGCTGCTTAGACACAAGCAGGAGGTTACCTTGAATAAGGTTCAGTGTCAGACACTGCCCTGTGCAGTGCCAGCTTGATGAGTGTCTCCAGATTGATATTATGGTACAGTCCACCACCATTATAACCTGTGATGTCAGCTCATCATTGTACTCCAGCATTATTGTTACTCTTATTGACAAGCTGGACATTTTCAGCACATGTCTCTGGGCAGCTGTTGGAGCCACAACTTGACCTCATTCCTTAAGGAGTCTGAATCACCCTTTGGGCATGCTTTTTTGAGTCCTCTCTGGGCTTGCAAAAGCTGACATCATCTAGCTCCTAAGCTTTTTTCCAGAACCACTGACCTAATGCCAGATTCCCTTTCTCCTTTATCTTCTTAAGCCACCATACAATCAGAGCTCCTTTAAACAGATTCCAGCTTAGCTAGTCCACCAGCTTCCCAGAAGCCGCAAATGCCACAAACATGCATGCAGCCCTACTCTCCATGTTCTTTAATCCATGACATATTTTGAGATCCAAATTATGCTGCTCTTGTTTTGCATCAGTGTGATGCAAAGATGATGATGCTGCCAATGAATGTCTGCAAAAAATCCAACAACATAAGGAATCAATACTATTCTATCTGCATTTTTCAGTTGTCATTAGCCTGACTGCTTTGGAGAACAGAAGGTGTCAAAGGTGTTAAGCATCTTCCTTTTACTGAAATTCATTTCATAATCATCCCATGGATCTGGGTCTATATTTCTAAAGCAGATTATTTGGATGAGGCCAGACTGACTTTTCCTTTCTCCACAGCTGAGAAAAAAAAATTAAAAATCAGTTTAACTCACATTAAAAGGGCACCTTTAATAACAAGTACTATTCCAAGATAACCTTTTGCTTCTCTTAGGCCGGCAACCAAGTAGCAGCATATTAGCAAATGAATTTACTTTTTGATGAAGTACAGACCTTAAAAAGCTAAGCCGATACAAGGCTCACGACAGACAGCAAGGTCTTACACTGCAGAGAGAAACATACAGTCTCAGAAAAAGACTGCCTGCAATGTATTGTAGAAAGACAACAGTTTGAGACATTTTGCTTTTTAATAGGCCGTGTCGTTTCCTGGATCCACGTGGATACTATGCTGGCTACAGGATTATTTCTCCAGCAATAGTGTAGGTAGATGTGTGTTCTCTTCTCACTCGCACATGATTTAGTTGGTGCTCCTGAACCTAATGAATTTTGGCAGGAGGAATGATAATAGCAGACAATTGTTTGTCTCCAGTCACTAAATTTTGTTACAGAGTTAAAATAAACCTGTCTGCTTGACTAGTCTCATGTGTAACAAAATAAAAATAAGCCTTCACAAAGAATAATTTTCAAGCACCGTTTTACTTTTCATCTTAGGCTCACAAATGACTTTTGTGTTTTGTGATACGTCACATATCATAATGCAAAGTAAATAACCAGAGATATTCTCTGGGCATCTTGTGACGAAGAAAAAGAGCCTTCTGTTGCTTCTATTACCTCCTTCTGGTCTATTTTTCCCCCTTACACTTTTAATAGATGCTTCTTTGTAGCATGTGCATGAAACACTAATGTTATTTTAATGCTGTACCATTTTGCAGAATTTTGGAGCCCAGTCACAGCTCAGGACCCCTACTGAGCTAGATACTGTGCAGACAGAACAAAGTCAGCCCTAGCTCTGAGGACAGCCCATCCCACATTCCACCTCCCATGGCCACAAGAGACTAATGTTTTATATGTTGATGCATTCAACACATCTGCCACGAATGCAGATCACAGAGACAATGACATTGGCTGAGACATTAGAGGTTTTGCAGAAATGCCTATTGGTTGCTAAATACATCATTCAAATGTAACCATTTTTAAAAAATAAAATAAAAACAAAACAAAACAAAAAACCCTTAAAGCTGGTGCTTGCCACAAGAGATGGATGCAAATTCAGCTTTTAAGGAAACAAAACAATGTGCAAATGGAGCAGGACATCTTAGGTCAGATATTTAAAAGTTTCTTAGGAACTCATATCCTTAATTTAAAAAGTGAATTATAACTAAAGAACAAAGAACATTTTTGTAAGGAGGTGTAGATTCCCATTTCATTTTTCCTGATATTACCCCTTCTGTTTAAAAAAACATGCTGCCACATACCAATCCACTACTGTCACTCCACAAGAGATAAAGAACAGTAATAATTTTGTGCTGGTCAGCTCAGCACAGTGTCTGCTCACCAGCAACATCTATATCAGGGCTGCAGATAAGAAAAACCTCTCTTATGCTCCCACAAAGGGACATTTTGAGTGGAGTCAAAGTCAAACTTAAAACCGAAATCTTGTCATCCTCCAGTCCTTAGCTCTATCACCATGGCTTGACTTTATGTCGAAGTCTCCAAATAAAACTTCAAAGTGACACAGGACCAGTGACCTACCATTAAACATCAGTTTGTGGTTTTCCATAAAAGCAACCCTGGTCATGCTAGAAACAGCTATAGGCATTTGACTCATTAAATTTTCGTTTGAATGATTTTTTTTTTTCTGATCAAAATAAAATGTTATTTCTAAGTTACCCACAAAAAAATTTTTTTTTTATTAGAGCTCCATCCTGAAACTAAGCAGACTTTGTATCCTTTAAACTAGGGAACATAACTACAGGCTGTTATTTCCCTTTTCTATGAAGTTATTTAGGCAATTAAATCTATTCTAAAAGGATATTTTTTCTTCTATAAAACCAATAATTATGCCCCTCAACATATTAACAACAAAGTGGATTAATTCATTCTAGAAAGAGAAATAAAATTACTCTCTGCCTTACGTTTTTTTTTTCTTTTGACCTATAGGTCAAATTAAGATAGTATTTCCTGTCAATACTTACATTTAGGTATTTAAGGGAAAAAATGTCATCAATGGCTTAAAAGCAGTTTCAAACTATGAAGGGTCCAGTATCCTTACTTAAAATCCTCATAAAAGTTTCTTACTTCCCAGCCTATGACCTTCCAAGGTCTGTTCCTGAAATTGGCCTCTACGTCCAATCCAGCTGATGTTAGGTTTGCAATTGTTGCTGTATGATACCTGTATTCTTTTGTAGGTGATGTTGTCCAGGGAGATTCCTGAAATCAGTATAATGCCCTCAATTTGCCGCATGCTGTATTTTTTCAAATTCTCTGCTGGTAATTAAAATGCAGTGGAAAAGGCTGTATTTTTAAAAAGCCACTGGGGACAACTGCAGGTGTGTGATTTTTGCCTGGATGGAGCAAGATCATTGGAACTCAGACCTATATCTAGATATTTAGCCAGTGAAAATCAACAAGGTTTTGCTGATTTCTTGCAGCTGAGGGACTTGCTGTACATTTTAAAGGGCCTCAAACTACTTAAATATCTGTCATGTTGAAAGACACCAGGGCTACACTCAGCACAATGAGATCAATAGCATATTTTCCCACCAATTTCAATACTTCCATATATGATAAAAATTGGAGCCACAGAAAATCCTGTGGCACATGAAGTATGTTGTGTGGGAGAAATTTGGCCTATCTCCCTTAGCTGCATTAATGTAAAGTCAACTTGCAGCAGTTGCATATCTGGCCCTGGAAGTTGATATGCTGTTTGATCCCTTAGCTTAGGTCAAAATCTATCACGCATTTGTATAATTGCATGTGCAGAACTGCTGACTTGTAAAGAGAAAAGTATGCTTAAAAAAAATACATTAAAAGTTTATTTAGGAAGCCATCACTCCTACTTACGTTTACAGAGCTTATGATAAATTTCTGATACCCCAACTACCTGTGAAGGCAAGCTAACTTCTTTCAGATAGAAAGGCTTCCACTTAGTCTCATCTTTACAGCCAAAGATTTCAAGGACATGGTTTGTTGCTTAATTCATTTGATCCTATTGGCTAGCTGTCAACAAAAGTGACAATCCTGTATTTGTAACGTCATAAACTTCCAAGTATGATGTTGTAAACTGAGGACCATGACTTTGACTTAAGGGCAGAAGCAGATGGCTGGGGCACTTACGATCTTGTTTTCAGGAAGCAAGACCTTGCAATCATAATACTAAAAAGTTATTTAATTGGAAAAGAAGGCAGGAAATAATTTTTCTGAAATCCCCCTACTGTTCCTTCAGGACTTCCCCAAAAAAACATAATTGATTTCTAAGTTCTGTGTGAGACTGAATATTTATTGCACTGAATGAAATATGGATTGCATGAATTCTGCTGGTGTGACATTCAACCCACTCAAATATTATGAGTTTGACAGTTTGACTCTAACTCAGTTTATTTCCCACTTGAGAGACTGGAAAGGAACAGATGGGGATGTGAGAACGGCCAGGGAGGGGAAGAGCGTGCAGCAGCTTGTGCTGCTGGGCACCAGTGTCAGCACACCTCCTTGCAGCTATTCAGGGGTTGTGACCACCAACGAAAAGTGGTTTTCCAGACATTATTAAAGCCTCAGAAGCACATGTAACTCTTCAAGCAGGCATTAGGCAGCCCCAGAAGCTAAGAGAAGGTCTGCTGAGTATGGGCTGTGCCAAATTTAGCCTTGAAAGCAAAAGGTGATAGAGGTCAACTTTACAGGTCTTGTAGGACACTGGCTGGCTCAAGTGATCGTCAGTGCCATCAGGCAGTCTTTCCATTAGTGCTGAGTTAATAGATAACTAGCTGCATCATCACAATATTTACTCTGCTCGTTCAAACACTTTTTTTCCCTGTTAATAGCATCTTTCTTTTTAAAATGTTTTGTGTACTTTCAAGTCTTTTGTCTACTTACCACATTTTATGTCCTTATTACATATACTACCTAGTCATGTTTACTGAAAATGAGGAATGCTTGGCACTTTCCAGAGCCAAAATACTTTGCAAACATTAACTAATTAATAACAGATCCCTTATTTTCAGGCATGCTAGCATGCTTCAAAGCTGAGTGAAATTTTGCTAAATCATTGTCTCCCCACGTGTCCCCTGCTCTTTTGCTTGCCCATTACATGGTTCAGGAGTCCGATTATTGAGTTTGGTTATAGACAGCAAGTCTGATTCAAAGTTCTGATATGCACATGATTTCCAAAATGCCCTTATAATCCAGACTAGGCTTCTAAACAAAGATCATTGTGATACACAGCTGTGCCTGAGTGCATGAGGTATGACCTTAAAATAAGCTGAATATCTTTTATCTGAAATACAACCACCCTTTTAAGAAGGCCTGGCCTCAGATAGCTGGGGCTTTGCCTAGGAATCAAAGAGGTTTTACTATTTTTTTGCATATTCCAGTGAAGACCCTGAACTGAGAGCACTCTGTATGCCAGCAAGGATACTGCAGTAACACCAGCCCTGCCTTATGCAGTAGCTCAGGCCAGGGCCTTGCATTTAACTCCTTGTCAGCCAAGAGCACTCTGACAGTTGCTCTCAAGACAGAAAATCAAGACACAAATCTTATAATTAACATCAGCTATACCCATGCTTTATAGAGCCTTGTAACTGCTTAGGTTCAAAGGTGTTTGTTTTCACTGCAGAGTTTACAGAGGCTGCACCTTTATTTATCCCAGGACAGCCTTATAAATGTTTGAGTGCAAGGCTCAGTTACTGCAATTCCCTCATAGCAGGAGTTTGCCATAATTCAGCAGGTTCACAAGGCTTGCTCACAGATCTGACAGCTTGAGCGATATTGCTGCCACCTTGCTTTCCATGATTTTTGCCAGCATTTGTATCACATTCCCTTTTTTGTTTACCATCTCCCCACTGCCTTAGCATGACACAAACTGTTGTCTTCAGAAAAGCACAGGGTGTTGCAAATGCACTTTAGGAGAATATCCCTCTCTGAAATTTCTAACAGACATTAAGTTAGCTGCAAGCCCTGATGCCTCTTCAAGCATTTGGGTTTTCTCTTTTTTGGAGGGAGAGGCTTGAGGGGCTTGTGGTTTTGTTTTTGTTTTATAATCGTGGGAAGAGTGCATTGGCTCTAGAAAATGGATGCCCTTAGATCAAAAGCACTGAACACTGCTTTCATTTGTATACTACAATCAGATGAGACTACATTTAAAAATTTGCTTCCTAGAATGAGTGATGCCCTTCTAGGATGTACCATCCACTTACTGAAAAGAACAAAAGGTACAGTATGTACATATTCTTAGGTAACATTACTGAGGAAAGAACAACTAGTCTCCCTCTTTCTGGGAGGCTTGTCTGAATTCAGTAGATTGGCTCTTTTGAGTCTGCAATGTTTGCAATTTGGTCACATTTTTTTTTCTACATTTTCCACCTCACTTGAGTGTTCCAAAGCTTAATATGAGAGCAAGCAGCGTGCTTTTTCTGGTCTGCAGAAACCAGTATGCCCTACTTTTCACTTTTTCCTTAGAAAATTTTTTCTTCAGAGAGTGCTCTGTAGGAATGCAATGAATCCTACAGCCTGCTATTTTATAGCATGCTATACTCCCAAGGTCAATCGATTAATATTCTATATTAATCATTAAACTTCTGATTAACTCTTGTCACCCCTGAAAACATTACAGAACTTGCACAGAACAGCTGCTGCAAGGATACTCGTTGCTCTTTTTGTTCTTCATGTTATATGGAGTGGTTAGAGGTGAGCCTGAAACCACTAGAATCTACACAACAAAATGTATTTTAAGAGAACTGCAATGGCATTTATGCACCAATACAGAAACAGCACCTCTTCTGTGTTGTGCAGAAATTAAACGGCCTGCCTAAGGACTTACTGTTTCTAGGACTTCCAGACTAGTCCTTATAAATAGCAAACTTGTAAATAGTTTGACAGCCTTCAGGGACTGCTGACCTTGAATTCCCTTCCTATGAGTGTATCTAAAGATTGTGCAAGTAATCCATGTTAAGCAACTCTTATGCTTATAAAACATATAGAAATGAATAATGTAGCAGACTTGGCTTGGAAACAGCTACTGTTTTGACTATTTTACTGCTCCACAGTTGTAATACAGGGATGGAGGAACATCCAACCATTAGTTCATCCTTGCCCTTTAGGAACATCACTCTTATTATTAGCTTAATGCCTTTTTGTTTGTAACCCAATGAAGCCCTCAGGCCCCCTAATCAAGTTCCTACTTCCATGCTACATGTAAAAATAGGCAAAATAGCCCAAAGTAAAGCAATTTTTCAGTATTATGGCCAGCCCCAGCTTTTGGATCTATTTGTCCCTGGTCCTTGGAGCTGTTTATCTATCTTAAATGTCAAAGAATCAGACTCTCATGAATGCTTCCAACTTTGGGAATTCCCAGCTGCCGCTCAGATGTCTTCAGGCGAGGAGAAGGGAATGATTCAGTAAAAAGAGTTGTGACTGAGGTGCATTTTCTTGATTTAAAGAGAACATAGCGTTAAGCAACCTCTTGGGTTTCTTGACAAGTGCCAGGGACTGGATCAGAGACAAGAAACCCCAGGTTTCAGAGCTCACACTGATATCTGTGCCTCTTTCCAAACTCACATCAAATATTTCTGTTACTGATTTGAAAAAAATAGAAGCAAATTTAACCACACATTTCCACCCAAACTGTTAATTCTGATTGTCGACATACTTCAGATATTTCTCTTTACCTTAAATATTATTACCAAGGCACTGGTGTAAACTGGCACATTTCCATTCGTAGTGGCAAAGAATTTAGTAATTTATTTTATGGATGCTGTTAAATGGAAAGTACTACATTAGTCTGTTTTGTCAACTGAGCACTAAATTGCCCTGGTGAGGTATTTATTATTATTTTTCCAGGTTAACTATATATAGTTTAATAGGAAAATGTAAAATATTAGTATTAAGGTAATTATTACTTATGCTCTTCTTGGGCTTGCATTTAAATATGCTTAATATTCTCTCTATATAATTTAACACTTCTTGTCCTGTGTTTAGAGTTAGCTGATACAAGAATAACATTTAAAGTAGCAGTGGTGAAAAGAAGTATGCTTATTTATAATATTGAAAGAAGTACTATTTACGAATAGAAAAGTATATATTTGCAGTGCATTGTTTATTGACTTAAGGCCTTTTTAGGGGGTTTACAATAAAAAATATGTCTGGGATGGAAAGCATCAGATATTTGTGGTAAGGCTCCTGTCCCTGAGCTGTCCAAACTGCATGGTACAGCAGGCCCAGTTTAGCCCATACAGCTCTTTCCTTCTCACAGAAGCCAGGCAGTGGGTATCCAGACCCAGGCTGAACATGCAACCAGATACAGTTGGAATTACCCACAGGCTCCTCAATTCAGCTGTTAACCATGCAGGATTGTTATTCTACTCCCAATCACTACAACTATCGTTTCCACAACAAAATACAAGATGAGAAAAGAAGAGTAGCTCCTCAACAAAATAGCTTCACCATGGACTGAATGATACTTGAAAGAATAAGGCTCCAGCATACAGTTAAAACCTAGTTTGCCCAATGGTAGAACTGCAGTCCTGAACTGCCAAAGGTAAATGAGGGGAAACAGAGGGTGCTATAAAGGTACTTATGTACAGCAATACTTTATATAGTAAGTCTGCAAAGATAAACTTTATCTTCCACCTGTATTTCAGATGCAGAAAGACTGAGCTTTCAGTGACACTTTGCTTTGGAGGTGAAAGTAATATGCAGAAGAACAAAATTTACCAGCCTACGTAACATTACCTAAAACATTACCAGCCTAAAACATTACCAAATTTTCTGAAACATTAGGAAATGCAAGAACAGATTCCTTAAATGCCCTGAGCTGAATTTTACCACTTTGGTTCAGCAGAACTTCCTATCAGGGAGGACCACTATTCAAAGATTTTTAAGAGAAACTGCAAAAAGTCAGTTTCTTTGTTAATAATTTTGTGGGTTTTTTTAACCAAGTGATGAAAAAAGATTGAGACTCTCAGTCTCCATGAGATGTTACAGGGATGGCGGAAGAGGTTATCACTGCCAGTTGCCTGCCCCAGAGGCTACCGCCACTGTTGCTGGTTAGAACAGAAGAACACACATCATGTCTGCACCTCTGCCACCAGAGTTCATAACACAGCGTATTAACTTAAATTGCAACTTATGTCACTTTAACTTGCTGGACTTTAAATTACACGGCAGGAACTGTGGTGCATACAGCTTGTCCCCTGGCCTCTGCTGGGAGAGCAGGGCAGCCACCCAGCTGAGACCCCAGCAAAACTCGTACAGATTCTGATGCAGTCTTAGCATTCTGATTTTTGAAGGATGTGTACATATACTGTACTCTTACACCAATTATTTATGGGACTCCCTCTGAATGCCTCTGCAATGGTTTCTTAACAGTGTTGACTTTTAATCAGAGCTGGTAGGGATTTCCTACCTGAAAATATTTTTCACTGCTAACTACTGATGCCTTAGATTTGAAGATTCCTCCAAAACAGAACTATAAGCAGGAAAAGGGTAATTAACTGCCTGAAGAGTAAACGTGTTTTGAGTTGGAGAGGATTGCAGGGGAGAAAGCAGATATGACTTTGTCAGATGGGGTGGATTTGATGCATACATTTTTTATGGCTGTGATTCAGAAGAGAGCCAATGTTTCATATTGTGAAGGATCTTGTAGCAGAGGAGGATTGCTGCTAGCCCAAATTCAACATTAACCCAAAGCGAAGGGAAAGACAAGAATAACCGCTGGTCTCCTTCAGCATTTTCCTTTAATCAGGCAAACCCTCACAGGATTTTGTGATGACGCTGTCTGTTCCATGCCCTCCATCTGCAAGGAAGCTCAGCAGCAGACAGAGCCTCCTCACTCCTCCCAGCCGACGCACCCGCAGGTCTCCTGGGCTTCCTATGTTTCACCGTAGAAGCCTTTGTTCCTCCAGCATCGGCAGGCATGCTTTGCCATCCTGTCAGCACCACCGCAGTCATTTCGATAATGTATGAGCGAGGCTCATGCCCTAAATTTTTACAGTTCTGAATCAGATAAAAATTAGATGTTTCTTAGGTCCTGCTGTGCATTCGGCTATGGGACTGTCACAATAATTTTGTTTGTGGTGAGTTTTTAAGTGGACATTTCACTGTACATTCAAGAGTAGGTGCTGTGACTCTGGAGAGCAGCCATCCAATTAGGCACAACAAAGCATGTAATTTCCATTCTGAGACTACAAGCAAATCCTTTAATTAAAGGAGTCTTACGTACTTTAGTGGTTCCTCCTGGAACCACAGGATCCTCCTGAGGACACAGATGCCCTGCTCCAATTTTCCCAGTCCAGTTCCAGGATCTCCTTTTTCTAGTGAACATGAACATGACAGAGTGGCTCTTGGCTCATTCACATTAAGGATCTGACCTGATAATTGAGGGTCACTCAAGGACACAGCTACAGCATCTTGTCTGTGCTTTCCCTGGTGACATCATGGTGGCCAGTATGCAAAAGTGGAGTAGATGAAGCAGAGCTCTTGTCCTCGAAGATTTGTCATGCCTGCTGCAATTTGTTTCATAGCAGGTCATTTCCACTCATCTGTTGCCCCCATTCCCTACCTTTACTGCACTCAAAGGCAAGTGTAACACACCATGGAGCCCACCTTGCGCACACCAAGTATGCTTGCTTTCACGTAGGGCCAAGTCAAAGTTGCAAAAGGAATCTTAAATGAGATCCTGGGCAGAGCTGATGCAGCAGATGTTTGCACAGCTGACGTTTCATACACAGTCTTGAGATGAGGCTCAAGCCCCCTTAGACTTCTCTGGGGAGGGAGCCTGCCCCACACTGTTCTCGGGTGCAGCCCTAGCCTCCCTGGGAAGCCCAGCTCTTCCTGAGCATAGTGCCACCTAACAAGCTCTGCCCCTCCAGATTTGCAGAGCAAGCTGGAGTCATCACAGGCAATAACATGTCATTCAAGCCTTGAAATAGGACTAACCTGCAGATACAATGCTTTCTGGCATACCTATTAATGAGAAAGACAACAACATTTATCCATTCAGAAAGAAAACTGATTTTGAAATGTTCGGGTTTTTCCCCACACAAATTGCATGTACCATCCTGGCTTTAGAATGCATGCAATCAAAATTTATTTTCAAGCAATGGCATAAATGAGGCCATTGAGTTATTTTAGCTATTAGTAAACAGTTATGGGTTTTGTACCACATGAACCTTGATTTTCCTTTTCCTTTTTTTCTCTTTAACACAATTTAGCAATGCTGCTACTCTGCAGATGGCTATAAAAACTAGTCAGGAAAAAACATTAGAGGACCTTTTAACCTTCAAAAAATATTCTGTAACTTTGTTTTGTAAAACTTTTCTGCATATTTAAATGTATTGGCAGGTCCTCTTAATATTCAAATTCCTACTTAAAATAGTAAAAATATTTTGACAGATTTCTGGGAGTAGTCAACCCTGTTAGTTTCCACTTAAGGTGCAATTATTCAGGAATATTATAGATCATTATGTGGCTTTGGGGAAAAATCAGCACGACTTAAGTGCCCATTAGTGGAAGTGAAATGGTAGTAAGACACCCAGGAAAGCACATGCGGTATTCCCATGAATATCAAATTAATTCATTATGATAGCACTGGTAAAGTGTTAAACTATTTCCTATTTAATGACACAAGATTTATTTTCCAAGGCTGGAATATAAACACTGCCCAGCAATATTGTAAGAAAGGGTTTGCCATGGAGAATTTTATATAAGAGGTGGCCTTTGGTGTCTATATAATGCTGCTGATGGTTGCTTATTTCTTCTGTCTCCTTTTCTCCTAACTCTCTAGTTAGACAAGCTCTCCAGTGCTGCTTGGATAACAACTTATGCAACAATGAGGTTTTCCCTTCCCATTCTGCCTGGATGCAAAGCAGGGCAACTCTCCTTTTGAAGTAAGATGTCCCCTGTTTGGAGGTCTGTGAGAACACACATACTTCAGTACACAAAATAAAAATACTTAGCCCAGCAAGAGCAGGGAAGTGACTGCCATGTTGCAAAGCACATGCAGCAACCTTTCTTTCCTGTCCAGCTCAGTACGCTGAGAAGACAAACAAAGACATTACACCAAGTGATCCCAATTGCCATGAGCAGCCACCCCAAGCCACTGACACTCCAGCCCTTTGAGCAGATGACCTTCTGCCCCATCCTAGCCTTTAAACAGGACTTGTACAACTGGCAAAGCCTTTTGTGGGCCATGGGAATTTGATGCATTCACATGGCACAGCACCACAGCACCTTTATTACTTTTGGTCCTAACGAGCCAGATGTTATTCTTAAAATGTCCATAGTTTCTGACCAGATCTATTCACATGCCTTACAGTCATGGACTGGACAGAGGTTATGTCACATTGGAGTAACCAGGAATGTAACATTTTGTGGCATCTCTGCTATATTGTTATATCTAACCATAATGGACAGATGAACAGGTAATAGATAAAATTCACATCTTAGGCCAGGGTAGGATATATGTGCTCAAAAGGGCCATACCATGGGAAAAGAATAAAGAAATCTGGACATTGCCAGGCTGCTCTGAGGTGTCACATGTAGTAGAAAACTGGGGAAAAAAAAAAAAAAAAAAAAAGACTTCTGACATGCAATGGATTTCAGTCTTGATCTTCTGGCTCTTGTTCTTCTTGATCTTCATCTTGCTTCCTGATAAATGGGAAAAATACAGTGTGCACCTCCTCTCTCTGAAGGTACCTTTGTTCCTTCTGAAATTTTCCCTAAAGGCTCCAGACATGTGAACATTAAAACATACTTTCAGTCCCACATCATACAGGTAGGACATACAGTGATGCCTGTCTGAAAGAGTAATGGTTTTCTAGACCTAAGATGGGCATTTGCACTGTGGTGATGATAATTACATGAAGGGAGTGGGATGATTTTTCAAAATACTTTGACCTCAGAGAGTTATTTGCACATTATAGTGTTCCAAACTGACACAATTGCTAGTATTTCACACTATTTAAATGAATGCTTTTTAACCAAGAAACCCACGTGTTATATTTCTTCTAATTTCCCAATTGTGGTTCTATCCAGCAAAGCAAATAAATAAAAAAACCCAACTCACAATCCTTGAAATGTTCAATAAGATGTAAAGACATATTTCCTAAAAGGTTCCAAAGAATCAAATCTTTAACGTGAAAGAGATGGGAACTTCCTAAGAAAAAAAGTTTTAAGACAATTTCCTAAGAAATCCCAACAATCTGCAGTTAAAAGCAAACAAGTTACATAGGAAGCTTATTCAGGAAGTGAGCATCACACTTCAAGGTACCAGTGATTTAGTTGTCACAGTCCCATTCTCAGGAAAAGGTCTGCACACCATTCCTTGCTCTCTGTTTCCCCTCCAGTCCATCACCCTTCATTCAGTGACCCATTTAGCTGTTCAGTCACTAACTCCTTTAAGAAATGTTTCCAAACTGCCAATGCATTTCACACCTATTACCTGTTGTCAGCTCATCAGACATAGATTTAGTCACCTAGAAGGTTCCCCAGTCAAGTGATATCCAACTGATTCATCTCTTCTATTTTGTAATTAATAGTCTGCCAACCTTGCAGGGGGTTGGGAGTGTTTTCTGTTTATGATCTAGGTGCAATTTCTCCTGCAGGGCCCCAGAGACTTTCCAATGACAGTTGTCTGCAAGCCTAAAGTCCTTCTAAGGAAATAGTTCCCCAAAATTATTAAGTGCTTGGGGGAAGGTGTGTGTGTGTGTGCATGTTAAAATCAGAATTTTTTTCTTCAGATAGATGTAAGAATCAATGTGCAGAGGAATTAACCCTGGAGGATGCTTAAGAAAATTTTGCTATAATCTCACCAAAGCCAGTATGTTCCAATAAAACAGAAGAATTGGGAAGCGAAGGAGAGAACAGCTACAGCTTAGAACAATAGGGTATATATTTGCTCTTTGCAAGCTGACACAAAGCTCTCACAGCATTTCTTTGGTCAGAACAACTTTCTAGGGATCAAAAGGCTACCTTAAAATGCCTTGTAGTTCTGAAAGAAACCCATATGCTGGTAAAAAGCACATGAAGTAACCCATCATATAAGAATTCTTAAAAATATATCTAATGAGTTTCTGATGGTACTGTAGAATTATATGCATTAACATTACCTCAATAATTTGTAAGGTTTTTGTTTTTTTGTTCCTGGTAGTAGAGAGTCATAAGAGTAATTGTAAATACAGTAGGAGAACTCTATTGACACCCTTATGGTGTCCCAAATATGAATCAGATGAAACAATTTATTACCACATAGCAGTACATAAAGGGTGGATACCAGGATGATGGGGATTCCCTTTTTATGAGGAAAAGACAAGGGGCAATAGGTACAAGTTACTCCCAGGGATACTCCAACTGGAATCCTGAAGAAAATTTTTCACAATGAGAACACTTAGATATTGGGATAATCTCCCACAAGAAGTAGCGGATTCCCCTACACTGGTCAGTTTTAAGACCCAGATGCTGGGTCATTTTATTTAATATACACTATTACCTAGAAAGGTTGGACAAGATGATCCCTGGGGTCCCTTCCAACCTGCCATTCTATGAACTCTGACATCTGTCTTTGATAAAAGAAGTATACATATGTAAGTGAGAATAAAATAGAAAAAGATTCTAACAATGAATTTTGTATGTTGCCTCATGAGAAGTTAAGCTAAATAAAGCCTGTTGTTTTAGTAGCAATTCTGTAGTTAAGGACCTTTCTAAAGAATATCAAAAAGGAAAATGTGAGGATGCAGGAGAATGGTGCAAGGAAAGGTCTTGAAATCTACCAATCTTTAAGGATTTCGTCACATAGGTAGGAACTCACAAATGAAACTTGCTGATGGCAATTTTAATGTTGAGGTACTGCTAATAGAGGATATTACATGGAAAGAAATGACAAATGGAGTAATAAGAATTGGATTAAATTCAATTATACCAACAGAAAGGTGATATAGTCAGGGACAAGTAACAGTAGTCTCTTATAAATTGGGAACTTCCAAGTGGAAACCAGCTGAGCCCACTCCAGACTTTGACACATCTATTCTTCCTGCGTAAAGGCAAAGCCCTTGTATAACAATCATGAAAGACAGAAACGAAATCTTCGACTGAATTGCGCAGTGAGAAAGAAATGAATATAAACCCTCACTTGGAATTCTGGACATCTAACTATCCATGTTCAGGAAAAGATTATTTCATATGAAACAGATATGGACAATGATCAGGGAAATGGAACAGTTGCAGGTGAATTGGAAATAAAAATCAAAATTTAGAATGTAGAGCAGAGAGATTCTAAAAAAATCCAAGCAAAAATTCTATCTTCTATTAAATTGGTGATCAATCAGCTTATGAGAAGGATTGCATAATACAATTGTGATGATAAAGGAGTTGAGTATGGGACACTCACTAGAAAATCTCCCAAATTAATCAGTTCAACAGGAGAAAAGGAGGCCAAAGAGAAGAAAGAACTCATAGCGGTTGCCAAGTAGTTTCTGTGTGGGTCTTCACTCTGCTGAGAATGGGGAAATACCTATCTTTGGTTTGTGAAGGTGAACTGCTGTCAGAGAAGCGTAAGAAAAAGTGCTGAAACAACTTGACAAATTAAATTGCAATAAATCACTGAGACTGGAGCCTATTCATCTCAAAGTTCTGAAGGAACCAAACAAAATAGCTGAGCTATTAAACATATGTAATTTATCATTAAAACCAGCTACTAGATCAGAGATTTGGAGGGGAGCCAGCAGCATTCCAGATCTATAATTTAAATAGGTACCCTGGGTGAGCCTAAGAAACATTACTGTGGTCCTGACATGACTGGCTGGAGGAGAGGAACTATGTCAGCAGCAATGGCACATTTCCAAAGGCCTGCCACTGAAATGTCTCACACAGCACATAGAACACAGGGGGCAAAAAGGTTTTGTCCAGCTTAGATTTGGGGCTGCATTGTTTTGAAATACACTAGATCAAAGCTGAGAGGGGAAATTTCCTTTACAGAGGTGACAACCTCCCAGTGTTAGCCCACACCATTATCTAGCTCCATGCTATGCCAAGGCATCAAGTCATATCTCTGTAGACACTAATGCATGTGTTTCTTCTATATATCTTCAACAAGCTTACTCACCATTAAAGGATTGCTTTTTGTGTGTATTGTTGTTATTTGCTTTACTGCAGTCGCTTTTATGGATCAGAATCCTGTTATGCAAAATGTTGCATAGACAGGAAGGACAAGCAAATACTATCCAATTACCCAGCAGAGACATGAGAAACATGGGCAGGTAGAGGGGGAACTACTGAAAAAAACGACAGCACAGATCAACAGGATGAGCAGATGCCACAGTCAGTTTTCCCCAGAGCTGCTGAAGGTAAGTTGGAGGGAAAGACTGTAGCTGCCTCCAGGTGCATTAGATGTAAGGGGCCCCAGGGCAAAAAAAATTTATGTGCTTATTTAGAAGTCAAGGATCCTGTAAATGAACAACAGTAGGACTGGCCAGAAGACAATAATCTTTCTAAGATGAGTGTCCATCATCTTATTTTTTGGTTCAACAGAAATAACGTTCTGCATCCAAAATTTTCAGTCCTTTCTGGTTTTCAAACCCTTTAAATACTTCCTTTGAGAGGGGCAAACAACATATAACAGACTTGAGTCTAATGACAATAGTCTTGGGGGTTGAGTTTATTTTCACACACCATTTAAGAGCAGTTAATGTACTACGAGTTAAAAACTACTGTTTTCTACACTCATGCATGTTAAAGATTGAAACATAGCACTATGGCAAATAATCTAAATTTTGATAACTTGTATTTTATAAACGTTTGAACATGTGCATACCTAGTTTTATGGATAGATCACAGGTCTTCTGCTTATACTGGTGAACTCATTAATGTAGTCTTATCTTGATCCCTTTTTAAAAAACACTTACTCCAGGAAACCACAGGGTTTTTTTAGATATACACAGCCTCAGACAGATGTTATCTAAGCAAGGTACATTTATGTAATATCAGAGAGGTATGTCATGTGGCATGTGTTTCACACAAATTCAGGCATTAGAATTTGAATATGGGACTGAACTTTATGTAGGCTTGTCCTGGAAGGCTTATCCTGTATCTCTTCTGCAAGAGCTGCATTGAACTGAATTTAAAAAATGAGTTTTAACAAAAAGCCTGAATTTATCCTTCAAAAGGTGGTAGATTCAAAGCTCTTGCCCAAATAGAAATATACAGAAAGAAATGGACTTGACAAAAAGTTTAACTGATGTAAATGTTCCGTACTTGTACATTCATGATTATATTTAAGTGCCTAGAATAGACTGTGGTATTTTAAATACTGCCATATAATGACCTCCTGGACTAAAAGCTGGAGAACAGGGGTGAAAGTCATAAATATATCCTTGTAGCTAACACCGGCCCATTTCCTGAACTCCAGAGCAAATGCAGGTGTTGCTAAGAATCACAGCAAACCAGGAAACACTTGCCCCACCTAGGTTCACAAACCCCATGCCATGGTATGGGCACAGTGATGGTCACAGAAGGGTGTATTGGTCCCCTTCACTAACATCACTGAGGAAGAAGGTATTACTCCTTTCTTGGCTAACCAGTGAGGTCCCACTTGACTGAATGTTGGCAAACATGATACCCATTTACAAGAAGGGTCATAAAGAGCACCTAGGGAACTACAGACCTGGCTGTTTGACCTCAATGTCAGGGAAGGTCATGGTGCAGGTCATCTTGAGTGCCATTATGCAGCATGTGGATGACAACCAGGTGATCAGGCGCAGTCAGCATGGGCTCAGGAAGAGCAGGTCAAACCTGATCTCCCTCTACAACAAAGTGACCCACTTCATGGATGATGGAAATGCTGTGGATGTTGTCTACCTAGACTTTAGTAAGGCCTTTGACACAACACCCCACAGCATCCTCTTGGAGAAACTCACTCTTCATGGCTTGGATGGGTGGATGCTTCACTGGGTTAAAAACTGGCTGGATGGCCAGGCCCAAAAAGTGAAGGTGAATGGAGCTAAATCCAGTTGGTGGTCAGTCATTAGTGGTGCTATCCAGGGCTCAGTAGTGAGATGCAGTTCTCCTTAATACCTTTATCAATGATATGGTTGAGGGGATTGAGTGCACCCTCAGTAAGTTTGCAGATGACAGTACATTGGATGGAAGTGTTGATCTGTTTGAGGGCAGGAAGGCTCCACAAAGGAATCTGGGCAGGCTAGATTGGTGGGCTGAGGTCAGTTATATAAGGTTTAACAAGGCCCAGTACCTGGTCACTTGAGTCACAACAACCCCAGGCAATACTACAGGTTTGGGGCAGAGTAGCTGGAGAGCTGCTCATCAGAAAAGGACCTGGAGGTGCTGGCTGACAGCTAGCTGAACATGAGCCAGAATTATGATCAGGTGGCCAAGAAGGACAACAGCATCCTGACTTGGATCAGGAATAGTGTAGCCAGACAGAGTAGGGAAGTGATCATGCCCCTACACTCAGCACTGGTGAGGCTGTGCCTTGAATACTTTGTTCACTGTTGGGCCACTCACTACAAAAAAGGACACTGAGTTGCTAGAGAATGTCCAGAGAAGGGCAACAAAGTGGGTGAAGGGTTTGGAGAACAAGTCTTATGGTGAGTGATTGAGCAAACTGGTATTGTTTAGTCTGGAGAAGAGGAGGCTGAGGAGAGATCTCATTGCTCTCTACAGCTACCTGAAAGGATTTTGTAGTGAGGTAGGAGATGGTCTCTTCTCTCTAATATCAGGTGATAAGATGAAAGGAAATGGCCTCAAATTGCATCGGGGAGGTTTAAACTGGGTATTATGAATAAAAAGTCTTCCAGAAAGGGTGGTCAGGCATTGGAAGAGGCTTCTCAGGCAGGTGGTAGAGTCACCATCCCTGGAGGCATTCAAAAACTGTGTACACATGGCAGTTTGGGACATGGTTTAATGGCCATGGTGGCTTTAGGCTAGTGGATGGTCTCAATGGATGGTCTCAGTGGATGGTCTCTTTTCCAATCAAAACAATTCCATGGTTTCTTTTTCACAAGCATGGGATGCAACCTCACCAGCAGGTGATGCAGAGACATCCATCCCAGCATCACCACTTTGTAATGCAACATTTCATATCATTTTCGTCACTGAAGACAACACAACACAAGAACAGGGGCTATGAATTACAGCTTCATTTCGGAAGATGGGAGATTAGTTAAGCATTTTTTCAGATGCAGCAGGATTTTACCATTAATTTCAAATATAATCTTTCGTATATAAAGAAAATAAGTAGAAATGGAAAATTTTTTATTCCAGTTTGAAAGGCCCTCAGCAACTCATGAAGGTAAAACGTAGTTTTAAACATGAAATGTTTGCTGCCCTAGTGGCGTCAATGAACTCTTGCTTGGAAGAAAATTTCTCCCCCTACTGCAAGTTTTGCAGTGCTGATAATTCCTGAGGCACAGACATTTAAGATTCATTGACCTATTTAAATGCATTTCCCTGTTAAGAGGCCTGATTATCCAGGACCAGCCAAACTAATCCCACTCTGTATCTAAATGCGACACCGTAACTCCAGCGTGATTCATTACAATATGATAAGGATGCCAGGAAGCAGCAAACACACAAAGTGGGGAGGGAAAGCAAGCGGGAAATACCTGACATTCAGAAAGGGTGCTTGAAGCTGACTTAGTGAATGCTAATGAAGAACCAGTTTGGATCATTTCCTGCTTGTTCTAATAAAAGGGTCGCTTTATCAGAAATGAGCCCCTGGGTTAAATCCAAGACGAGTGCAACACAGTGAAGAATACACCTAAAATCCCTTTTGCTTTAAAAAATATAGTGCTATTTTGGAATCAGGTCAGGAGACAAGTCTGTTGTAACTGACTCAGTTATAATTATAGTACAGATCAGGCCCTGACTCCACTGTAATTGTATAGCATGACAGGCTCGTGCATGAACGAAGAGTAGGAGTCTTGGCTAGAGCAAGACAAATTCTAATATCACGAACGTAACGGTGAAAATCATAATTACAGCTACATCACTGTGGATCAGGGATGTAGCAGGCATGGCCTGATTCCCAGTGACCTGGTAGGGACTGACTCAGCTCCATGCTGATGCTTAGTGAAGCAGCTGGACTCCAATCACTGCATTTTGCCAAGAGGGAAAATGATTGGTGGGGTGGATATTCCTTGTGGGTCACTGACAGCAGATGGTGATGCAGAGGCAAATATTTTACTTTACTATGGTGGAGTAATCCCTGAAAACAGACAAGTGTCTGCCTCCCAGAGCAAAAGCCAAGGCATCAGCAACAGGGTACCCTTCCTTGATCCTGCCTGGGAGAGGCAAATGGTTCCAGTGGATCATGGTTACGCTAAACATCACCATATCCCCTTGCATGCTCTCTTCCCCTACCTCTCTGGTGGTGCAAAAAGGTGCACTTTCCCCTCAACTAGCAGATGACTGCAAAGCCAGTACATTCATCAGCCACCTCTGCAATGCAAAAGCTGAGCTACAGCAGAGGCATGAGATAGCCAGCAGTGATACTGCTTTTCCAGCTGGGTTCATTAAGCCTCCCTGTACTGGAGTGCTTTGGTGCCTGGGTTTCGTTCAAAGCAGTCATGACATCAAGGAGAGAGCAGAGCTGCAGAAAGCCACCAAGAGCAGGTGTCTTCAACATTTTACCTCTTGGACATCCTTAGCACCAAGCACCAGATTGCATGTAACGTATTTCCCCCAGTGCGCATTCCCCTTTTACACCTTTCCTTTAGGATTTGGGATTACATCTGTGCTTTTCATAGAATGGGGCAGTAGTTAAGCACTTCAGTAGGCTTCAGGGTCCCCCCCTTCACAAGTTCAGGATCCTTCTTGAGTTCGTGGATTCACTTCTGACCTTTCCTGCTTCACAGAACTATATCCTTTAATTGCCAAGCTCTAGGTTACACAGAACAAGTGGGTCTTCCTCACCCTTCTGGTGCTGTGTGTTGCTTTTTTATTATATTCTTCCAAAAATTGGTGAAAAAGGGAGACATGATTATCCATTTCACATTAAACAGTGACTGGAGTTGACATTTCAGTGTACAACAAAAAAACAACAGATGGATATTGACAGATGGAAGAGCATGAAGAAACAATGAGACATCTTCAACCACTCTTCTCCGCTTCTGAAACATGTTATTGTTTCCCCTATCATCTTTCTTGACCTCAGCTCCATTTTCAAGTGCCACTCCATATGCCTCCTTTGCCTCCATATGTCTTAAACATGTTAAATATATGTAAAAATAAATAAATACTGCTTCTTCTGGACCTACTTGGCCAATTTATTCCCCCAGTAAAATCTGCTTTGTGTCCCTTCTCATCCATAGAAATGGCTCTCAGCATTACCAGAAAAGTCACCAGTGAGCTCATCTTCCCTTCTGTTTTAGGGTGACTGCATACTCTCCCTTCCTGAAAACCACCTGTTCTCCAGCTTTCAGAAACACCATGTGCTTCTTGTTTTCCTCCATTCCCATGCCGTGACACACTTCCACATCTTCAACTACCCTTTACAAACTCAGCGATTTAACTTCTTCATTTCCACTCTGCTTTGCTGAGAAGCTTGCCTGTACCTTCCCAGCTGAACTTCCTCAACATTCCCCTGCAGAAAGCTACATGCCAACAAAGTGTGAAATTGAAGCGTTCAGTAAGTTCCTTCTCTTCCTTGATGCTTGTTCAGCTTGAAAATGTACCCTCTATTCTTGACTTACTGTTTCTTATCCAACTTTTTCCACTGTCACTCAGTCTTAAAATTCACACAACAGTATTTTCTCCACTATCTCCAACAAACAAATATGCCAGGATTTCTTAAATTATAGATAAGTGATATTCTTTTTACACTCCTGATAGTTTGCTTAAGCCATTTCTATCTTACCTTTCACTTCAATCAAATCCCATTCTTCAAGTTCTTTTGCTGACCTTCCCACTAAATTTAAGCTTATTCCCTCTGGCCTTCAAAGACATGAACATCTTGTGTTTTTCTGTATCTCCTAACATGTTTCATCTGTAGAAATGCCTCACTCACCATATCCAAAGATCTCATCCTGTCTTTTCTTTCCCTATCCTTGGAACTGATCCACTGGCCCAATCCATCTCATTTTTGTTAGTTCTTCCTTAAAAGAGCTATAAATCATAGTTTCCCTACTCTCAATATTAGAAGTGACTAATAAAGATTAATGGAGGTATTAGCCAGATGCAAGTAAACATCACTACTTGTTTACTTATATTTCATTGTTTATTTGAAATTTTCACTTGTGATTATGAGCTGTGATGAGACCTTTGCCTCTTCTAATGCACCTCCAAATACCTGGCACGTTTTGTTATGTGTATAAATTACACTCAAAATGTCATGAAACCAAACTAACATTGAAAGCTTTGCAAAATTAATTTCTACCAAATTCTCATGTTTGAATTCAATGCTTCATTTGAAGCCTGGCACGCAAGATAATTACAGCAAAAGGTGAAGTAAAAAAGAGTAGTATGAACATTTTGCATACCTGCTATTCACCATCTGCTCTTCTCTGTGAGAGAATGATACAGCTTATCGTTACAGAGGAGCCTTTGATGTGATAGAAGAGAGAATAGCATTTTTTAGTTATACCACAAAAATATTATTTAACAAAACACACACAAACCCCAAACAAATTAAACCAAAACAAAAATGAACAAATGCCCAATATTTCTTAGTGGACAGTTTCTAGTTTGAGAAGACATAAATTAGTGTGATATGAGCAGGAAATCATAATTGTGTCTTAAGAGGACCACAAGGCACCAGCAATGGTTCCCCGCCTCACCTTTTGGAGCCTTGTCATACTACATCTGGGTTATGGCCATAAAAGGTGAAGCCACAAGCACTGTTTTTTTGTAAAACCATACTGAGGTTTTCATGTAGTCAAGGTCTGAATCATTAAGAAATTAAGAACGGCACTGCAAGATTCGCAATAATTTTACGAACATTTGCAAAGCAAAGCGAATTACAGCCCAGGCCCGGGCATCTTAACTGAGTGACACCTGGGCCGAGTCGCTGCGAGATATATGCTTTAACTCACATCGTTCGCCCCTCACCCTTGCCCGCCCTAACGCGGGAGCGTGATTCACGCTTGCCTAACGACTAAATAACTGCTTGTGTGAGAACCGTCTGCGGGTGCCCTTTCTCCTGCCTTTTTAAGAGCGAATTCTCACCTGGGGCACAGGCTTCCCCGCCTTCTGGGGCGGGACAGGGCTACCTCGGCAGCTCCCGCCGCGGCCTGGTTTTGCCCCCGAGGGCGCCAACAGGTAGAGCTGCCGGCAGGTCCCGAAGTAAGGCCCCCTTCACCGCGGCACGAGAAGGGTTAACTTTTTAGACCCAGACAGTCCCCTGCTGATCCGGTAATGAGTAAGCAATGCAGCTGAATGTCAATAGCCCGGTGTGAACTCGGGTAACCCAGCAGAGCTCTGCGCCGAGAGGGGACGGGGGATGGGGNNNNGGGGAAGGGGTTGGCGGAGGTAATCAGCTTGACCCCCCCGACCTTCCCGAGCTCGCTCGGGGTCCTGCGGCCCCAAGCCCGTTCGCCTGTGGCTGGTACGTGCTGCTTGCCCGAGTGCGAAGGCCTTTTATAACAACTGTGTCTGAGTCAGCTGCTGGAGGTAATATAATAGCTTAGTCAATAGCTGTACCTTGCACAATATACGATGTGGCAGTTCCCTTCTAACTTGGGGAGCCACCCAGTCTTTTTAGGATTTCCAGGAAGAGCTGTGGCATCTGACCTTCAACTGTTATTAAAAGAAATCCAAGATTGTATAACAGTCTGTCAGAGCTTTGCATTTCTTAGTGGAGTTAGGTTTCATCAAATGCCTCCACATTTCTGAGCTTCACAGGTTCTTTATTCCTTTACTTGTTTATCCGCTGGTAAGCATTTATTAATAGAGACACTTACTCCTTTGCTGTACTTGTTTATCTTTCAGGGGTTTTGTTTTGTTTTTCAATTTAGGAGCAGAAGGGTCTCCCACACATTTCACATTTCTATCTGCGGGTGAAGTCACTGCGTGGCTTTGATAGCAATCTTCCAGCTGTCCATTTTCACCCTGGAATCCCTCTCTTTGGCTGATTTTCTGCATTATCACCACAGTTTTTGACTAAGACTATTAATCCACCTGTCCCTCTGTGAAAGCAGCTAGATTGGTTTGTGTAAAAGGGGAGCAAGATGGTATGAACTGTAAATCTGCTATTAATCCTGTTAATAAGGGATTAAAGTGAAGCCCTGTGAGTAGAAAAGGCTGATTTGATTGTTTGGGACTGTAACTTAGCCCTCCCTTATGAAAGCAGTATTTGCCATGCATCACATTTTGGATTTGCATATTTGGTCTCTGAGGAAATCAAGGTTAAATATAGCAAGGAGATTCTGCTGTCTTAAACTGGTAGCACAGCTATGCTGCTTCAGTCTAGCAGTCCCTCAGACAGCAAAGAAGGAACCCTGCCTGTTCTTGCCTGGCGGTATCTGCATCCTATAATGCAACTTTTATATTGTTAGCTTGTGCTTTGCCTCTGACCTTTACATGAACTTTGCTCATGTACTAGATAGGCTGCATGCCTTATTTTAGAAGGAAAGAAGCAAAAGAGGAACTAAAATAAATATCTCGCCACAGCTATTTCAATAAAAAGACAAAAACACCACCAATGGAAAGCAGAACACCATCATATATTCCCTGTGTGAGGCTATTGTAGAGAGCAACATTAATCTCATTAAAAAAAAAAAAAAGTTGATATTGTCTCTGCATTAAAGCTTAGCATTCTGCTTCCTCCTCAGCCTTAAGAGAAGGCCTATAAATTATTAATACTAACATCAGTGTGAGACAACAGATGGTAAAGATTACTTGGAAAAAGTCTTCACATTAACATATTATGGCCCTAGTTTCACAGCACATTGGGATTGTTCCCTGCTGCTGCCAGCTAGCCTTACTCTGGGAGAAACCTCTCAGCAAAAGGGCATCCTTGGGCAGCAGAAGCAAGGTCCTGCCCTTGGTCAGCTGCACAGATGCAGCAACTTGGCCACCACTGCTGAGATGGGCGTTGTGTGTCATGGCACCCCTCTGACACCACGCTGGCCTTGTGAGGGTCCTGGCATCTGCTATGTCACGGATGAGGCCAAGAAAGAATGAGCTTGGGGTCAGGAAAGCCTTCAGGTAGTTAAAAATTGTATTCCTTGCTGAGATGTTTCCCGGTGGGATCAAGTGTGTTGCATGTCTTAAAAAATAAGAAAGGTACATGTATCTATATTGAACTGTTCTTGAGCTAGTGGTGACATGAGACCCAAAGTATTCAGTGGTGTATATGTGCATTATCCAAAAATCTTGCAAGCAATGAAATTATTTTAATGTTCTCTAGAATGGGTTACTTCAGCTCCTTTAGGTAAATGTATTGAATTGTCTCACTAGCTAGCACTTGTTACCGTAGAATAATGACTTTTACTCTTGTTTTGGAATTACTGGTCTTTGATCCTTCTGCATGTCACTCTGCTCATGACATTTTTGAAGATAACTCTGTATCCAGACCTCTGACACTGAAGGAATTTATTCAGCCTTTTAGGGTTTTATATAGCAAACATTTTTTCCTGGCCCATTACTTCTGCAAATGCATATACCACACGAGTTTCCACTCTGGTTAAGTCGTAATTCTCATGTTCCTTAAAATTTAATTCTCATGTTCCTACATCCTCTGGGTATCAAGGAAAAATTTACAGAAAACCTAAATAATGAAAATGTGAGAACTACCATTCTTAGACTAACAGTGGTGGGCCTGAGTGTGGTTCTGTAAAATGAGCAGGAACCAGCTCTTCATTTGTCAGCTTATTGGAATCTACTGTTCTCAAGAGATGGACAATGCATAAGGGCATGGAGACACTTCTAGAAAATGCCTTCAATGGCATTGTTGCTGTGATGTTTTCATAATGAGTACCAAAGACTTGAATAAGCAAATTTTGATTCATAACTAGTTATTATAATAAACTAATAATATCTATTTTGCTGAACAAATATGCTTAACCCCTTCATATGTTTGTCTCCGTGCTTCACAGAATGCTTCTTTGCCTTACTCTCACCAGTCCTCTTTAAGGGAAAATGTCTGTGTTTGCACAGGTGCCAATACAAAGCTCTCACAGTGAAACTGTTGCTTAGATCCTGGTGGCATGATACCAGTCACCTGCAGAGACTTCTGGCTTCACATTCAGCTTTACATGACAACTTTGAAAGTTAGGCACTCTGTAGAAATTTGCTCTTTGTAAGCAATTTTGCAATTTATCCCAATCTGGAGGTGTCACCCTGGAATCAGTTGGCCTTTGAAATTTCCTCATTTGTGAATGAGGTGCTGGAAAAGGTGTTTCTAGATACCTGATATCACTGAGTCAGAAAATGTTGATTTCTGACTTTGACTACTTTTTTTTTTTTCCCCGCCCCCAAATTGCTGAACAATACAGTCAAACAAGTCCTTGGAACAAATGCTGGATTAATCAGATCTGTTACTTAATATTATTTTAGAATTATTTTTTCCCCAGAAAATTCCATTTGCCATTATAGTGGCTAATTTTGGTTTGTAAAATAATTCCACAAAGACTCAGTCAGGGCCACTGAAGATGAAGGCAGCGTTCAGATTAAGGTTAGCAGGGAAAGCATTCAGGAAATAGTATTAGTGGCACAGAAAAGGGTTCAGATGTTAGCATCTGATAATTCGTGATCACCTCTACCTAAAAACAGCTACACTGGCACAGATTTGCACTTGCCTGTGGACAGCTAACAAGTGTTTACAAGCTCTGGATTACACTGGTGGCAATCTGTTATGTCACAAATAATCTTGTTTCCAAGTGCTGAATGTGGGTAGTTTGTAATCTGCTTTCTGTGAGTGTTGCAGATGGAGTGACGCACTTCACTCGTAAGAGAGAAGTAGCAATATATTTATTGACATAAAATGGTGATTTAACAAAGTTTGATAGCGAATGTGGCAGTGGTTTAACAAGATTTGAGGTAAGGTACACTTTGTTATTTACTGCATAGAGGGCACACTCAGACAAAACTGACAAGGACACTCTCTCGTTCAGAACTCATTCTGAACTCCTCCTTGGAGAGAAGTGTAGATGCGGCTGGATCCAATCTTCATCCCAGACTTGGTCAATGATTTATGTCTAAAGCATTATATATACACAGTCAATCCTTAAGATCACTTAGCTAAGATTTTAAAGTTTAGTCTGCTATTAATCACTTACTGAGAATCTGTTGTGACAAGAAATCTCTCAACCTCTAGGAGTAACCCTGAGACATGTCACCACTCAAGGGAA
The DNA here is from genome assembly GCA_013399055.1 of Ramphastos sulfuratus. Lineage (NCBI taxonomy): Eukaryota > Metazoa > Chordata > Aves > Piciformes > Ramphastidae > Ramphastos > Ramphastos sulfuratus. The sequence continues at coordinate 129,674 of WBNM01025987.1, read as the reverse complement.
GATCGTGGTGTGCAGCCCACTGCTGTGCAGGAGAGCTCAACAGGCTGTAGGCTGTCCACTATTTATGGAGTAAGGTAATTGACATAATGACTAGAGAAGTTAGTTTCTTCCGAGTTTGGCTTCAGCCAGACATTGCCTGGCACTGTGGTTTGGTGGGTGCATTGTTTACAATAGCCTTTGACTGCCTGTCTCACCCAAATTCAATTTGAGCATGCAGCCATCATGACCAGACACATCCAATATGACCATCACAGGTGGTTATCACTTGAGCAGAGTTATGGGAAATGTTGAGAGGGGGCAGGGCATTGAGCACACTGCCACAGGGAGTGAATATGCCCTTAATAACTTCTTTTATTGGCTGATTTTATGTGGACTTGAGATACAAGGCCTCATTTATCAGCTGCAGTGTGAGACAACTAGGCACAACTTAGGGGGAAGGCACAGAGATGGCTCACAGTCTGTCCCATGTACCATGATTTACTGGCAGCCTCCTTCAAGTTCTATTTGGACCTCAGATAGGAAGAGGTTCCCACATCTTTAAATTATGGGATGCAGTCCTAATTAAGTGATCTTTCTGATTGATGTGAATCAGTTGTCTTCAGGAAAATCAGTGCTGAAGAACCAGGGAGGTCTTTTTGGCCCAGCCAGTGAAGTATTGGGGCTGGAAGGATGTCAGGAAGATTTGGCATCATACAAATCCACATGAAGGAATGAAAGTCATTGCTATATTATTCTAAGTATAGAATTAACATAGTTCAAAACAGACAGTACCATCTCTGTCAAAAATGACAGTACAGGTGAAGCTCTGCATGTTACACTGCACAGATGAATGTTCAAACTCTGATATGCACTATGCTTTATATGGAAGTTAGCTGGTATACAAAATAAAAATACAATTAAAAATAAATTTGAAAGCATTGCAACAAACCTAACTGAAGGTATTGGTATGTCTGACTGGGGTGGGGAGGAAACAAGCTGAGAGAAAAAAAAAAAGTTAATTAAGATTCCTGGGAAGGGAGGGAAACTGCTTGCTGCTCCGCAAAGGGACTGAATGTTGAAGGGAGGAGCAGACCTTCCTAGGTAATGAGGGTGCTAAATGGTGAAGCTTGGGCTGGGAGAAAGGTAGAGCTTCAAAGGAGGAATGTGCACAACTTGGATCTAAGCTGCCTTTACATCTGTCCTTGGCAAACTCGAAGATGAAAGGATCTGAACTCAAAAGATCTCCTTTTCTGTTGCCTTTCACCTTCTGAGCTCATTTTTATCTATGCAAAGGGTATGTAAATTGCCAGGGCTTCAGTCCAGTGGCTTGTCGTCTTGCAATATAGGATGAACTAGCCTATATGCTGGTCTCTGAATGCATGGAGGTGCTCATGTCATACCATACACTGCCGATGGTGCCCTGAGCATGCTGTTCTGGTAAGGGATGGGAGAGAATCTTCTCTAGCACTTGGGTGGTGTATCCATAATATTGCAACTACAGATGTAGGTGAGATGATACTGGAACACTGACAAATTTTTGGGTTGGCTTGTTTGCTTCTCTGCCGAGGTCCATAGTGCAGTGCCTGTGCTTCTGCCCTTTTGCCTGCCATCCCACTGCCTCTTATGCTACGGCAGCAGGGATGATGCCTTGTGGGGAGAGTAGCTCCCCATTCTGCATAGGCAGCTGTGCAGAGGAGCTGCCATGGATGCAGTCATAGTAGCAGCCTTCGTGTTAATGAAAGAGGCTGGATCTGTGCAGGAATTGAGTTGGAGTGGGAGAAAGGGAAAGTGCACTGTCGGGAAACAGACCCATGGGCTGGGAAGCAGGGGAAAAAAAGACTCTCAGCACTGAAGAGAGTGCCATCAATTTAGTTATCAGCAGAGCATGGAATCTGTGTAGGGAAAACAGTGAAGGATCAGGAACTGATGGAGGACTCTAAAGCAGAATGTGTAATGCACATTTTTTTGGTCTCGTTTTGCTGGTGGGAGTGTTAATTATGATACTGTAGAAATGCTTGGGAATGCCTGTATTTAAGTAGTGTGCTTCAAGATTCACTGCAGTTAAGCCCCAATTACTCCAGTGGTATTAAAGGGTCCTGTGTGATTTTTGCAAAATTCATTTACATCCACTTTAAGGCCCCTTTACACAGGCTAAGCAAATGATAACAGAACCTAAGTGGAAAAAATAAATGGAAAGGGGGAAAGATTGATCTTGAAAAGAAATGAGCTTCACATTTGTGGTCCATTATAGCCAAAGGCACAATCATCTAATCTGACTCCTAAGGTTAGTCCTAAATATCAGTGTAGACAAGTCTCTGGACAGTTGCCAGTGTCTCAGGGCAGATAACATCAGTACAAGTCGAGAAGAGGTCTCCAGTCTAGCCTGTGTTTTAATATACTATTAAAATAAAATGAGACAGCAATTAGTTTCTCTTCAGCTATTCCACAGCATAACTTCGTTGGTCAATTAGTATGAATAAATAAATATAGGTCTTGAATTATTAAATGGCAAATAGAAGAAGCAACTGCATTTAATATTTCACTGTTCCTTCTCCTTGCTTTTTTGCTTTGCTTGGAGTTTTGACTCATTTGGTATTATAGGAGTGCTACTGTCTATTCTTAACTCTTTCCAAACTTATTTCTTCCTTAGGATAATTTTCTTACTCCAAGAACACTTTTAATCTTGGCTCAAGACATAAAGGTCAGATTATCAGAGGGTATGCATTCACAGAGCAACAGTCAAGCCTCTGGGTGCAATGGGGAGGTCAGCGATTCAAGGAAAGGAAAAAAAAATCAAGACATTTAAGTGCTTCAGTATGGGCTTACTAACTTTAGGTTTCCACTTACTGAAACCTTGGCCTTAATCTTTTTCTGCGTGGGCTATAGAAGAGTAAACAATGTCTGATTATCCTATCAGTTAATCCCTTTTCCTAGTAAGAGGTAGAAACAGGGGTTGAGTGGGGTTAGGATATCTCCTGTTCGTGTCTGAAGGCCCGTAGCTACTTGAGGCAGAGAAGGGTAATCCAATGAATCTGCTTAGGAAACTGGAATACAACAGGTTGTAGGACCATCCTAGGAACCTTGGTACATCAGACTTCATGTACTGTGTCTTTCACGGTTCTTTAGTGAACACACGATCACCAAAGATCAGTCTCTTTACCTACTGTGTTGGAGGAAAGTCAGTAGAAAAGAAAACCTCATTATAATTTAGGCGTTTGTTGTTTCCTGGAGATCACCAAGAAGGCAAATCAGAGCATTTTCTGACTTGCTTATGCACAAATGCTGGCTTGACCTGTTTGTTCACTGGTGCTAATTCTTACAGAAACAGGTCACTACAGCTCTGTGCTTTACCAAAGCCTCTGGATGTCAGATCACTTGTTCCCTGTAGGAAATGGTCAAAGAAAATATTAAATAATGGTAACACATTAATGTTCCATTGATGGGAATGCCAATGCATGTAAAAGGAAGAAATGCAAGGAAGAAGTCCGTAAGTTGAAGAAAGTCTGAAAACTGTCAGGGTATTTCTCTCCTTCCTGAGATGCACCTGCCTTCTGACCTCTGGTTTTGATTTTGGACCAAACTCTCATAGTAATGGCACTCTTGCACATGAAAGTGTGGTGACCTTCTTGTGGCCTTCCAGTATTTGAAGGGGGCCTACAAAAAAGCTGGGGAGGGACTTTTTAAGATATCAGGTAGTGACAGGACTAGGGGGAATGGAGCGAAGCTGGAGGTGGGGAGATTCAGACTGGACATGAGGAGGAAGTTCTTCACCATGTGAGTGGTGAGACCCTGGAATGGGTTGCCCAGAGAGGTGGTTGAGGCCCCATCCCTGGAGCTGTTTAAGGCCAGGTTGGATGAGGCTCTGGCCAGTCTGATCTAGGGTAGGGTGTCCCTGCCCATGGCAGGGGGCTTGGAACTAGGTGATCCTTGTGGTCCCTTCCAACCCTGACTAATTCTATGATTCTATCAAAAGAGGGTGGCTTCTTCTCTAACTGTCTCAGAGATGAAGCAAAAACTGTGTTAGTGACATTATTCTGTTTAAGATATGTATGCTGGGGACCACAAACTTTGGACTCATGCAAGAAGTGCAATGCAATAGCAGTGGATCTGTAGAAAACTAGTGCCAAGAAGGCAATGTTCCACTGTGCATTCTGTTCTTGCCTTGGACTAGTTCTGGCAGCCTGAACTCCTGCTGGTAGCTGGAGTGCACTGGGTGAACCTCTTGAATGCATTCTCCAGCTAAACCTTGCCTAAAAGAAGCCCATCTCTCTTACTCTGAGAGTGCTTCATAGCATGAAATAATACATATCAAGTGTGGGCGGCTGCGAGATTGGTTTACCTGAGTTATAGCACTAAAACTGATGGACCCTGTTTAAGGCAGCAAACTGCTGCAGCAGTACAGCCACCCCCTAAAAAGTCACCTGCTGCAGTGTTGCCTGCTTTGCACTATGGTGCTGGCAGCCAGCAGGAGTGTGAGGGAAGCACACTTGCTGTGGGGAGTCAGGGTGGATTTATGAGGCTTAGCAAGACACAGGAGGGACTGAGATGACTGAGAGCCACAGCTCCAGGTCGCAAAATGCAGTGGTGACCTACACCCACCCAGGACGGACTGACCTCTGCTGCCATCCATCCTGTGGTTTCCCACTTGCTGGTTTTCTTCACTAATGACAAACCTTGAGCTGCTACTGTGTATATATTTAAATGTATTGTTTTTTCCCCTTTGAAGTCGCTTGAGGCACCCTGTGAACTGTGTGCATTCCTTTTAGACTGGCTCACTGCAGTGCATTTTACAATGTTAATTTCAATTAGATTTGGTTTTCTGTTTTAGTTTAAATTATTTTTTTGCTGTTTTCTCACCTGCTTTTATGGTTTTGTTTTCCATTATTGCTAGCGTAAGATCTTTGAAGAGTGTAGTTTGGGGAGATTAATAAAACTTCTTCATACTGTACAGCTTTCAGGTAGAAATCATAAATGGGTCATGGCAGCAGCCAGGGAGGATGTGACATAGAGTCTTGTGGTTATGTCTTACAAGCACTGCTGTCTGATCTGCTCTGGTCTGTAGCATTTTCTCTTCTCTCTGCTTAGCTGCCATGGTGATAGGTCACTTGGATATACCATAAATAGATAAACTAGCAGGGCTTTCAGAGTCTGATCATGAGGACAGTCCTCCGGCTTAGTGGGCTCAAGTGTATGCATGTATTTGTGAAAACTGCCACTTGAGGCTGTTGCCTCCAAAGCAAGCGTGGCAAGTAGCAGTGTGTTTGTATTCACAAGTGTACGAGAGCTTTTGTTGGGAGGGCTAAATACAAGAAACAGAATACTTATTTGCAGTCAACCCAAAACACAGTGATTTGCCTCTTCTGCCTGGTTCCGAGCAACCTTTTGCAAGCAAGTCTCCACAAGATTCAAGTGGCAGCTTTGGTGTCTCTGTATCCCTGCAAAGTAGAGGAAGTTCTTTAATGCTGGTGTTTTTTGTGGTCCCAAAGCTCAGACATGGGCATGACCACACAGTCCTCCTGTTCGAGCATGTCCCATTAACAAGCTGCTGAAATCCTTGTCTGTAAGTTACATGACAGGCTATGGGAGAGACAAGTCCCTGACTGAGGGACCAAAGAAAGATATTCTCTGTGTCCCTTCAGGGTCATATAATGGCAGAGGGCTTGCGGCTTAAAGATGCTGGTAGGACCTGTGCCTTTTTGTGAGACAATCCATGAAGTGCAGAACAAATTTTTAAAAACAAAATTAAACCAGAGCTAGGGCAGAAGAGGAACTGAAAGAGTAAGTGTTGCAATTGGAGTCTTTAACTCAACTGTGTCTGCAGGTAGCCTACAGCTTCATCTCTCACAGTGCTCCTCTTCTTGTTTGGGTCAAAAAGAAGGGCTCCTTCCCTGCCAATGTGCCAAAGGAAACCAGTCTGTACATGTGGTGCTCCTGACTCAAATACCACCCTGGTGTGCTGACAGCAGCATGGCCAAGGTACCTTGCAGAGACCATCCACCCTGTGGTGCCACATTGCCGATAGAGGAGTAGGAGTTTGAAAACCACCCCATGCAGAATAGTTCCTTACCTGTGAAAGACAAGAGAAGATGTAGCCTAGGAAAATGGGCTGGAATTCGTTCGAAAGAAAGGAAGAGGGAAGCAAGAGAAGGCTTTTAAGAAGAGAAATATTTAATGTATGAAGGTATCTAGGGCAGGTCAGCAAGGGGGTAAAAGCATAAGAGACAAAATGGTTAAAGCAAGTGGAAGAAATAAGGAAGAGGAAACACTTGATAGATGGAATAAAAGCATTAATAAGGATAGCTGTATTTTTAATTGATTATATGAATTGTTAAATATGATTTTTTAGTAAGGACAGCTGATTTTTTTCTTTTCATGTATTAGATGAGCTCTTAAATCTAAATTATTCTGCTCTTTCACATTTGAATCTAGATTTTTAAAATTCCTAAGGAAATGTATATGTTTTTTAATGGATGTGATTCAGTTGAATTTGACTGTTAAATATCTGTCAAAATATTCCAAACTATAGATTTTGCTTTCGTATCAGCCCTTTAGAAAGTACAAGCCCTACAGGAGAGTGGCAGATGTCATAGAAAGGGAGCAGAAACCAGCGTTCACAAAATAAGAATTTGGAGATTACATCTTCAAAATGGAGGAGGAACTGTAGAGTGTGTTTGAATGTGCCTGTATTATATATACATATATGCATAAAATGTATATAAAATGCAATTAAAGGTGGTTTACTAGTGAGATAATGATTTATCAAGCAAACCCCTCCCTTAAAAAGAAAAGGACCACAGAGGGGAGAGACAGGATTATCACCATCGTTCAGATGTAACACTTTGTTGTGTTAGAGAGAGGGCATTGGACAGAGCTCAGTGACTAATTTGCTGGCTATTAGTTTTTCATTAGTTTTGCTTCCACTTCTGTTTGATTTATGTGCTACATAGCATGATTTGCTAAATAGTTTCTGCAAGCAATTATTTATTGCAGGAATACCATATTCAAAACTAAAGCTACAAGTTAAACGACATAGATTAGTTATAGGCTACTTTTTTGATCCCTGACTAGCTGGATTAACTAGAAAATGGATTCCATTTCAAGTACACGTCTAGGCTAGATTTTGGGTTTCAAAACCAAATCCCAAAAAATAAATCCCCAAACTCCTACTTCATTTCTTTGCCTGTAAGCTCCTGTTACTGTAGAAGAACCTTCTGTACTGATGGGAAGCACACACGCAAGAACAAAAATGCTTTTGGAACAGCTGTGTCTCAAAATGTGAAGTGGCTCTTTATGTGCACATTCTGTACCCTGATTCAGGAAAGCACCTTCATAGGTTGAAGTTCCTCCTCACTCGCTGGAAGATTGGTGGGCCTGAAACACTTGCAGCAAGGCTGAAGTATATCCTTATGCTGCCTGAATTGGCATCTGCCTGCCAAGTATTTTTGTTACTAGGCCTTTTTCTTTCTTTCTAAATATTGATGTCAAAATAGTAACAGGAGACTCTGCAATTAAGGAGTTCAGCTTTTCTAAGGATCAGCTGATTTAGCCTTGGGTCCTTCAAATACTTTAAGCAATTCTTCAATCCCATTGGAGTGGGATCTTTAAGTTTATGGAGTTGTCGTGTTCCTAATTGCTGTGTATACATGGCCAAGTCTTTAATTCTGTTCTCACCATGCTAAATGAGATGGCTCTATATAACTGCTTCAAAATATGTTTTTCAAAACCTTGTCTTTTTTTCCCTTAATAATAGGGAGAAAAGTGCCCCATGTGTATATTATTGACTGATAGAATTTTCATCACATTTTGCAATGAAAAGTTCTCCCTTTTATGACAGATCTTTATTCAAAGTGTCCTAAACTAAGTGTAAAAGTAATCTGATTGTTCTTGTATCACTTTTGTTATAACTGATCACCAAGAGCTGCCTGCTGTTTGGAAGATGTTTTTTAATGGTCAATGCCTGACCCTAACATTTTTTTTTTCCTGCTAAAATTCAATGAAAAATCTCTTTTAAAGGATTGGGTATCCAGGTCATGTTTCTGTGACCTTTTCTTCTGTTAGTGTTGAGTTAAAACACAGATCCAACGTGAAAATGAAAATAGCCTGACAGGGTTTACAACTGCATGGAAAGACTTGGTAGTGGGTAAGCATGAGTCAGAAAGAGAGGTTCACATGAACTTGTGTGACTTTCCTTTTACATTGTGTGTGATAGAAAAATGCTACATCAGAAAATGTTTTTGAGAGATGTGTCAACTTCACCCTCTGTGAAAGCTTTCACCAGAAGATGAGACTCTTAGCAAAGTGGAGCTAGACTTAAATAAAGAGTGGGTGAAATCCGTAAGCTTCTTGCTTTGACTCTGCATCCAGGGAATCAACTGGGGCACTCACTCTTGCTAAGCTAAGAGCAGACACTTTCAGCTGGTTTACTTCCTTGTCTGCTGTGTGGTTGACAGGAAAGGGAATGCATAGAAATATAATACAACACTGAAACATCATGGGCAGCTGTAAGCAGCATACTGAATCACCAAACCAAATGGAAGAATTAGCTATTGCCAGTTCTCTTGTGGTCATGATACAGTCTGATTATTTTGGTGCCATCAAGATGAATGCTGCAGCAGCATAAAGGTCCAGTGCATACAGGTGTGCTCTTATGTTAAACAGCCATTGCCAGAAAAGGAATTTTGCAGGGGTGTCATCTGCAGTCAACAATGGATTTTCATTGAGCTGTGGGTTGAGAGCTGTCTTGAGCTTCTATTGGATGTAGTGGCTCTGAGCTCACCATTTTTTATTATTTTTTATAAACACTTTGTTTTTCCCATAGTATACTAAAACACTCAAAAGTTCTCTCCAGTGCATTTGTTCTTTCTGTATCTGTACCTTCATGGTCTTTGCTGTGCCTGCTACAACAGTCTTTTGGTTTTTAACATAGTTTTCCAGCACCAGTCTGAGTCTGAGATACGGTATTCCTGAAATTGCCTTTCATAATAATCCTGTGACTTCTGTCTTGTGAAACACAGAATACACTCTCTGATACTCCCAAGTATCAAACTCTTTCAGAAAATGTTGTCCTATATAACATCAAGAGCTTATTTGACTTGACATACTGTGACATCCCAAATTTTCGTTTTCTTTTTTAAGATTTTGTTTTCCCCCCAATCAATGGTTATAGTCCTTATCTCCACTAATTTTTTTAATCTCTGTTGCTTTTCACATTCGCATTGCATCTGTTAAGCTGCAACCATTGCCTCACTGTACAGACACTGAAATCTGCAAATCACAACTAATTAACATATTAAGAATTCTTTCAGCTGCCCTCCAAGCTCCAGTTCAGCACAGGACTTCCATGTAAGAATAGCTGTGAGTGCACAGATCGCCCCACCAGGTTTAATGGCCTGGAATTTTTGACCATTGCAAGCAGTGGTACCACTGCTATCCTGGAAAATACAAGCCCCAGAGGAGCTGGCTGCATGGTGTGCATCGGCACATTCACTGCAGAGGGGCATTTGTGGGGTTGTGCTCTTTCCTGCATTTTTTTGTCTAGCCTCAGTATGTTTAAATAGTTAAGATCTGCTTGTCAGCTTGCTCTGGGAGTAATTTTGAGAAATGAGAAAATTGTTGTCCTAATCAGGTTTGGTTAAAGATCTGTGTTCATCTTTGACATCACAGCACTGCAGTACTAGTGCATGGCAGCTGTGTGTGGAATGGGCCACAAAATACAGCAACCTTTGAAGGGAGACAAGAAGATAGAGGTTGAGAGTGCAAAAGGTAATAGCAGTATATATATATAACAGTGGTGAACTTAAATGATGATGCCTTACTAAATGAGGTCATTATCTAACACACCCTCCCCTCTGTGTCTGGGAGCGAATGTGCAACTGAATTCTGATTAAATATTTGTCAGTCAGTGGGTGTTTCTCATGTTTACTCCTACAAGTATGGAGGCTAAATCACTTGTGTCAGGATGATATGAGTAAACTGAAGGTCACTTTCAGCATACTTTAGCATGCCTCAGAGGCACTAATGATAAGGAAAAAGACAAAAGGACAAAAAACAGAATTAACTTTTAATTTCCCACCAAAACTACGACTGTCAGAAGTAGGGAGATGAGTGAAATCTCTAATAACATACAGCACAGACCTGCATAATTAACATCTTATCTGATTCAGCCTATCACAGAGATAGAGCATGTAATTGCATGTGTATGTCTATCTGACTATATATGGATCCTAACACACAGCTTAGAAAAATTGTAGTGATGTACTTTCCTATCTAGTTACAGTTTAAAATCTTTCTGCCCTAAATTAGATGAATACATAAACAAATCAGATATATTAATTTTCTGTTGAGAATGCTTTGGTGATTGCTTACAAAGAAAAGTTATTTACATGCTGATATAAGGCATTACTTAGCATAATGAGCAGTAATTTTCTCATCCTCAAAGGTATTAAGCTTCTTTGCATGTTATACCTAACTCAGTTACATAGTAATGCTGCTCTGTATGATCTCTGTGCACATATTTGAAAATCTTGTGTTTTATCTGATTGGTTTTATGGAGCTGACTCAGAGCCCAGCGGTTAGTGTGTGGGTACCCAGAGAAGCAGCCTGCACCAGCCTTTAGAACTCACCACCTCCAACTTGGGAAGCTGAAGCCAGCTGCACCCCCAGAGCCCCTCCTCACTTCTGGGGGGAAGGTCAAATGGCAAGTGCTTTTGACCACCCACTGGGTGTTGGTGGACAACATACCTACCTGCAATGCAATAGATTTAATGGTTCAGGAGATTTTAATTTGGTTTTTGAGAAATGACTAATGCATCTCCTGAGAATAACTGGTGATTAGGTTGCATGTTTGTATGGGATTGCTTCCACCTCCTTCTCTTAAAAATACTTTTACTATATAAATGTCAGAATCAGGAGTTAGGAATAACTGTTAATAACCACCGATGATATTGATCTAAGGCTTTAAAAACAAGACGGTTTCTAAAGAGAGCTTTTAAAGTCTGAAGTATAGAAGTATATATTTTTCAGGCCTATCTTGTGGAAAACCTTTCAAGGTTTACCAAAGAACATGTTTGTGTTCAGAGTCCATCTCTCTGGAAAATGAAGACTCGTGTTCATCCACTAAATAAATGAAGTGGACAGAAATTAATTCCAGTCTCCCTTGACAATATTTTAGTTTTGTTTCTGCCTTGGTCTGGTCCTGAAACCACTTTGTCTTTTAGAGCCTCCAGCTTTTTGGTTTCTAGGTTTTCCTGTGGAGAATCATGGCAAGGATATGAAGTACGGTCATGATCTCCATAAGGTAGATGAGGAGTACCATGAGACTCACTGAATTGAGACAGTCGACTTTGATAACATTTATTTGAATTCAAACCAGTGGCAGGCTGTAAGCCCTATAGTTACTCTCAGTTTTATGATCTTAAATTATGAGCTGTTTGAAAAATACATTGTATTTTCTGCTTAAATAGTTTTATGTCTGTTTATATCTTAATTGAAACGGTATGTAGGCATCTGCAAGTACCTTTCATATGAAGGCCATTATTAAATATTGGTATTGCAAAGGTGTCTTAAAAATCTGGTTTTATTGTGTTCCAAGGCAAGTGTTTGTTGAGAATCTCTCCATTAAACAATTAAGCAATTAAGCCTGTAACCAGTTTAGGTTCTGTTTTGTCAGCAACAAATTTTATAACTGCCTGCCAGTTATGAGAAGATCTTGAACTGAGAACCTCCAGAGATGTCAGCATGTATCTGATAGCAGCCCGACTTTCTTCATGGTTCAAAACAGTACCACTTGATCTTCTGAAACCTCTTGGTGTGTTTGTTGTGCAGAGGGGCTGGGAAACTCCTTTGCCCTTACAAAGCATATGTGAGGTGGGAGTACTTTGGAGAAGCAAACATCTGCTTTGTCCTGACATTACAGCTCCGATGAACCAGAGCAAAGACAGGTGTTCATATAAACCAAACTGTTGAATTTACTCACTTATTTTTAAAGGACCATAGAGGGATTTAGCTTGGAAAGGATATTGGGAGCTTTCTAGTCTCACCTCCAGCTCAAAGGAAAGTCATCTGTGAAATCAGACCATGTTGGTCAAGATTTTGCCCAGGCAGCTCTTCAAATCCTGCAGCAGCAAAGCTTTCACATCCTCTCTAGATGACCTTTTTCTCTGCCTGCGCTTATGGGGAAATAGTTGTTCCTGATGTCCATCCTGAACCTCTCATTTTAACTTTCAGCCATCTTGTATCAAGCTGTCATACATTGATGCAAGAGCATAGCTCCAACTCTTTGCTGCCTGGCTGTTAGGTGCTTCTGCAGCCACCTCTTCTCCAGTCTGTGCAATCCCCAGCTCTTCAGCCTCCTCTCAGTTTCCTCAGCTATTCATCAGCTAAAAACAGACCTTTTTTGCCTTTCCTGCCTTAGTACACGTTCAATGAGTGTTGCTTACAACCCTGTGCCCACAGACGTTGGGAGGAGAGGAAGTGGAAAGGGCAGCACAAACAGGACTTTTGAAATGGGATAATACCTGTGCTATCTGAGACAGCTGCTGCAGTTCAGTGGTGCAGAGCACCGAGTGTCCCAGCTTGGGAACAGAAAGTGGCACAGCCTGGCTCTAGAACTTTAACTTCGAAATCATTGTTCAAAGTAAACAAGAACTGTGTGCACGCAGCGTAGGAATACAAGTGCGGGATGTTAAGCACCCTCTGCGTTGTTGTTTTCTAACAGCACAGGAAGGTCTTTTCAGCATGTATCGGATGAAAAGGCCATGGGAAAGGTAGAGTGAGTCTCAGCATCGTTTGTTCATGTCTTGAACTCTAGTAGACCACTCTTGAGGTAGGACAGTGATTACACTGTACAATCACTTTATTTCCAGTATATATACAAACTCTTTAGTGACTAATCATTGGCAGGTACAGATAACAGAAAAACTGGGAAATCAGAAGTCCTGGTTTCAGCAGAAGAGTACTTGGGTGCTCTAATAGTTGCAAATAGAGGTTCCCAGCACATTTTGACTCTCATTTCACTTTGATTGCTGTCTTTCACTGAAATAAAGGTCCTTCTCCCTACCTCTTCATTCTCTTTGTTTCTCTGTTGAGCACTGGATATATTGTTATCCTCTCACCTAAGCAACTGCAAAGTCATTAACTGCTGGTGTACTGTGAAACATAAAACAGGAAATCTTGATCTGTGCTTTCCAGGTTGGTGGTATTTGTTTGGATTTTGATTTGTTTGGTTTGGGGGTTTGATTTTTTTGTTTGATTGATTGATTGATTGTGTTTGTTTGTTTTATTTTAAGGGAGATGGTGAAGTAGGGGACAGGAGAGAAGTTAGTTCTTTTGGAGAATCCTCCAAACTTCCATAGGAATTTTCTTAAAAGAGTTCTGAGGAAATCTTCTCAGTGTTCAGGTTCTGAATGCACTGGAAAAAAACCAAAACAACAACGACAAGCCCCATACCCCCGCAAAAACAAATAAACAAACAAACAAGCAAACGAATTAAACTTTCGTCTATTCTGGCCCTAAAATCTAGAGGAGCTTGTTTCACACTTTTATCTTTCAACCGTGGACAGATGAGAGCAGACAGCCAATTAGCAATGATGCATATCTGTTGACTAGACATCATGGGACAAAACTATAGCTAGTTTAAAATAGCACTCTACTGCCTGCCCTGAGCTCTCCTCTATACTGGACAGGGTTTCTGCCTGCTTGGTGTATACGATGGAAGTGTGGGTGTAATTATGTAAGTCTCCTTTATAAAAATAAGACAATCACAAAACCAGAAACCTTATGGTCTGAAGGCAACAATTCAATAAGAATTGGCCAAGTGTGCTTTTTTCTGAGTTGTCATGAAATAATGTTGGAGATCATGGTATAGCCAAATACTCCTACTTACATGTTGCATGTAAGGCATTCCAACTGAGCTTTCTCTTCTTTGTGTACTTTGCAAGCTGACTATCTCAAGAGAGCAGCTTATAAATTTGGAAAGGAGGCAATTCCACAAAGTAACTCCCACTGGATATTTCAACTGTTCCTTTTTTCTTTTTTTTTTTTTTTTTTAATACCCTCTACACAGCCAGATAAGGACCATAAAGCAATTTATCTAATTTTTGCCACAGAATAGCTCCATCACAATGTCAATGTGTCAGACATTTTTTAATATAAATTTATCTCAAAATTTAAACAAAACTATGGAATTAGAGAAATAATGGAATTATTAGGAAATGTTTAAAAGAAGATGCTTTCCAGCATTCTTCTGATGATCAGGAAGTCAAAATAACAATGAAAATTGCTTGAGTGGAAGACTAACTACCATCATGCATTTAATTTACATGTTAATGCTTTGTTGTTGTTTTTCCTATTCATATAAACTACTTCTGAGGATGCACCTGTATAATGAATTTCCATGGGAATATGCATGTGTGAATTTTTTCCTTGCCATGTTAAACATTAGAGGATCTTCCAGAGATCAGACTGAGATTTAAAAAAAAAAAAAGTCTTGAACATTAGGAGTGAAGTGGAATTTTAACCAGGAATTAGGAGCTTTGGGGTCAGACCTCTCCTTTTCTTGGTATTAAACATACACGGAGGTTCAATGGGTTCAGTTGGTACAAAACAGCTACTGTGTTTGCTATACAGAGACAGTCCCAGCTGGGTAGTTTATTATTAGTGTCACATAGTGATGTGTCTGTGTAAGAGTGAGCAAGCGAACTGTGTACGTATACCCAGCACATATCCATTGCAGTCCTGCTTCTGCCTGTAGCCGGGATCTGCCAACAGCATAGTTACTTTGATAGCCTTCAGCACTGGGCTAAATATTATCTACAGCTCTTGATCCATTAGTAAAACACCTGACAACTATACCATACCACACCTAAAATCCTCTAGCTGACTGATCTGTACTAAGTTTGTCAGGTCCCAGGAGTAATCAGATGAATGTATTTTATATATGTGAGCAATGATGACCTTTCTTACTTACCACACTTACTGTGGGTCTGACTGACCTTGGCAGCATGACAGGGTCATTTTTTGACATGGCTGAACTGTTCTTGAACAATTTATCCATAGTGCTGGGTACAAACAGTCTTTTCTTCAGTATCAGGCATGCATGTCTTATCTTCCTACCTATTCTTTAAAAAAAAAATCTTAGCTATTGTGAAGTAGGCAAGGAAAAACGTGTTCTCTATTTATATTGTTTGTTCTCTTCAGCCTCTGCTATTCTGCCTTGGACAAAAACATTTAATGAATGACGGTTTTCACTCTTTTTTTTTTTTTTTTTCCCCCCAAGAGTCTCTTCTCCCAGCACTACAGAACAGGTTCTCAGGTCTGGATTCTGTGATGCAGATGCTGATGGGCTGTTTGCAATTGACTGAGCTGGGTTTAAACCACATCTAATATTGTCTTGTGAATGCAAGGAAAGTAAAATAAAATTACTTGCCAGTATTTTTAAAAAAGTAGCTAGTGAAAGACAACAGGAGTGAGAATGCCTAGTAAAACAGCTCTTTTTTTTCCTCTGTCATCCAGGGAAATTTTTACATTAATATAGGGAAAAGAACAGGTTTTCAGGTATCCAGAATGAAAAATCCAGTCAGCTCTGCTTTCTCTTTGTGTGTGGGTATAAGGGACTTTTTGGACTCTTTGTTTGTAGCATTGCTGCCTCGCGACCACCACTTCCTGGCCTCAGGATCTTGTTGTTGTGAAGGAGTAGGCCCTGAAGGACGAATAGTCCCCAAGGAATATTGATTATACTGCTTTGCGCTTGTATTGTATACTCTTGTATTAAGAAAGGTTTACAAAAGATTGCAGACCAGGCATGGATTGCTCAAAAGGAAAAAAGGAGACTTGTGGAAGAATTTCTTGCAGATTGTAGACACGGCCTGGTGGCAGTGAGCAACCCATGCTTTGAAAAAAGCATTGAGACTTTGCCCTTGAAGTGTCCTTGAACAGCACAAAAGAAGGAAGTAGAAGGTGCCTACACAATGGTGAAAGAGTAAAAAGAGGACATTGAGCAGGACGAAAAACCACAAGGCTAACCACAGAAGGTAACACTGACATTTAGCAATATAAACAATCATATTTGAGAAAATGAGCAATGACCTACAGGGACTATAAAAGGATGGACTGCATACTCCTCAAGGGGGGAAGAAAATATCTGGAGAATTCAACGGAGCCAGGAACGTGGATTTTTGTCATCAACACCGACGAGCCGGCAGAACATCGCCAGATCCCTGGTCGTGGTGGTGGTGGTGGTGGTAATGAGTTGCATTTTCTACAGTTCTCTTGCTTTAGGGATTCTAACTTTCTTCTCTCTTTTTCCCTCTGTCCTATCACTCTTGTTGGTTGTGGTAGCAAATAAAGTTTAAAAGGCTGTACGGCATTTGACCTCGTTTGTGTCTTAATCTTGCTCCTGGGATCGCTTAAGAACCCTCCCCGATATCGGATTGGGACAGTGGGTCTGCAGTTTTCATGGTGGGTTGTTTGGTTTGGGTTTGTTAATTTTTATTTGTTTTTTTTCCCAAAATAAAAGGCAAAAGGTCATCTCAGGTTTTGGTCTGAGATGAAGATCAGTGTTTTCTTCTCAGTGGATTATCAATGACTTCTTCTAAAACAGATTTGCTCACTTGAATTAGTCGAGTCCCGATGCAGACAGTGACAAATGCAAGTGTGTTTGCGTGCAAGGTTTTCTTTTTCTAAAGGAAATGTTGTGAAGCCACTGCACATGAAGAATATCTCTGGGGAAGAAAAACATGGTTATGAATTTTAAGGGAAGAGAATAAACTCTTATCTGCTCCAAGCCACTCTTCATTGCCCTGGCTATTCTATTCTTGGATTTGTTTGCAGCTTTTTTCCTTCCATTTTACTGTTTCATAGATGGTTTGGGGTAACTCTGAGGCTTTTTTTCATTTGTTGTTTTTTAGCAGCCATCAAAGTTTACATTACAAGAGGTTTTAGATTTGTATTGCTTCTTGTTTTCCTGATATTTTTTTCCTTCTTTTGTCCTTGCCATTATTTTAAAGTTTTATATCTGTTCTCTGTATTAGAGAAACAGAAAATGCAAGTGTTCCAGACAATATTTTAACTATGTCATTTTTTGCCACAATCTAACAAGGTGTAGTGCTAATTTTAATAAAAATTTGGTGGATGACATCTAATTCTAGTGCAGAGTGTGAATTGCAGAAGAAATGTGCCTGTACAGTCCTATTAGGATGTCCTTGTTTAAAAATCTAGAAAGTAAAGCGTAATGCAAATGAAATCAGTTATGTTATGAATAATGTAGACTATCCATTATTCTTTATAAAAAGTTGCACGTGCTTCTTAGACCTATCTAGATACATTCCTATTATGTGACCTCCATAGCAATGAAAACCATGGAAGATCAAATGCTATGTGGCAGACAGGGAGACCAGAGAGGATTATGTTTGGCTGGAGTGTTATGCTAAAAATGCATCTAAATAATACCAACATGCTTCCGTGTCTTCACATTAATAAACTCCTTCATGAAATGTAGCTCCCCTCTCTGCAGATGGAGTGGCACAAGCTTTCACCTGTTTCTGCTTTGCTTCCCATGGCTGGCTCCAGTCCTGCAGAGGTGGCAGGGGGGTGTTTCAACTGCATGTCCTCAAAGAGAAGTGAACTTCTGAGGACAAGGTTTGGCTCATGGACTTACCACAAGCCTATGTCTTTTTATTGTTTCTGAACAGAGTTGGCTCTTTGTCTGAGACCCTGCAAAGAGCTACGTACAGCTTAATTCTCTACTCTGGGAATAATTTCACAGGTTTCATAGAGACCACAAGCAGTGTGCAAATGTAAATTGCTGCAGAACTTGTTTCTGAAAATCAGTGTAAATATAAAATAGATTTAAATGTATAGCTGGTTATGCAGCTTTCTTATTTAAGGGGGGAGGGGAGAAGAAACATTTTCTCTTGATAATATGGAGCATGAAAATCATTCTGCAGTCAGACATTATTTCAAAACACATTGGAAGCTGGTTTTAAATAAATTTCACTGCAAAACAAAGTTGACCATAAAGTTTTCTAGGTCTTAACTCGACAGTGGCTAGTGACATAAACCTCAAGAAAAAGACTACTTCAGTGAGAACTATTGACTTGCTTTCTCACTCAGGCTGGTCCAGTTCCCTGTTTTGCCTTGCAGAAGCAGATCTTCAGGATCTTGAGAGAAAAGAATCTTTTCAGAAATCAAGGACCCAAGAGGGTTATGTGGGATTAAAAAAACTATGGCATGGATAGCACTTCTTTATGCAGTGCATACTTTCTTGTCTAGGATACTTTCTCATGGCAGTCTCTTCAGCTTGGGATGCTTCCTGAATGCCTCATCCACTTACTCAAATAAATATATATATATATGTATATAATTTTTTTGTTGTTGTTAATATCTTTTTTTTTTCCAGTAAGTAATTTCTTCCCTCCCTTAACTAAGTACTTGTGTCCAGGGAAGAGTTAGAGACTGGCTTTTAGCAAGAGTAGACACACCAGGCTTCAGCAGGTTAGCTGCCAACCTCACTGAGAACCTCCTCCTTGGAGGAAAAGAAATGTCTCAGTAATGGAAATCCAATCAGCTCAATGCTATTCCATAACTAAAGGGCAGGGGGCAAGAGGATGGGGCCAGACTCTTTTCAGTGGTGCCTAGCAACAGTACAAGAGGCAATGGGAACAAACTGGAACACAGGAGGTTCCACCTGAGCATGAAGGAACTGACCCAAGCTGCATGTGACCAGAGGGCTACACAGAGGCTTTGGAGACATATACCTGAGCATCCTAGGGTTATGATTCAGTGCAGTATTGTTTTCTAATTATGTGGGGAAAGAAGAAGAAAGGTTTTCGTAGTGTAAGTGGGGCAGATAGTAAAACTGAGGTAACAAGAACTAAAAAGCAAATGTCCCATGCTCCTTTGTGACTACATCCCTGCTTTTCTCACCACCACTTCACAGTTTGCCCTTAAAGCCTCCTATTCAGAGGCACTAGTAGAGGTGAAGACGGGGGAAGTTTACCAGTACAGTAAAAGAGGATGCTAACCTCAGTCTTGCATGCTGAAAGGTTTCTGCTGTTGTGGTGTAATCCTTTGCTAGAATGAGCCAACTTCTCTGTTACTTAACTGGGCAAAGTTCCCACTGAGTTGTGCTTGATTAACAACTCTGGAATCTGGCTCTGCACAGTTGTGATGAGAGATGCTTAAGCATTTCAGCTCAGCCCACCAACACTGATCTCCCCAGCTGCTGGTTCTGAGAATTTCCCAGCTACTGTTGTGCACTATTTGGGAAGGGAAATTTCTCTCTGAGCAGCTGCAAAAGACTGTACTAGATATACTGAAAAGCAAAGCCATGGGTTGGCAAGTGGGAATGAGGATTAGGCCAATGGCAGAGCACAAACCTTTCCCCCTTCCAGCCCATTTGCAGTGTCATTGCCAAGAGAGTTTTGAGTTTGGATTCTTTAAGTTTTTTTGGTTGGTTGTGGGTTTTTTTGTTTTTGTTTTGTTTGTTCGTGTGTTTGTTGTTTTGAGTTTTCATGTGACTGGATTGCTTTTGTGGTTGCCTTTGGGAACATGTGCAGTACAAACGCCATTGGTATTTGGTATTAGATAAGACCTTCTATGGGTCTTGATAGTACCAGAAGGTTTGTTTTCTTTGGTGGGTTGGAGGGGGCAAAAGAGGGGAAGGAGTGGTGTTAATTGTTTTGTTTTGTTTAATGGAGCCAACAGACCTGGCTGCAAGTAGTTTTTTATCATCTCAGCAAATTAGAGTTGGAGACCACCAATGCTGCATTACAGGGTTTTGTGGTCAAGTCTGATCTCTTCTAAGTGACAGCAGGATTTGAAAAGCACTAGGTTGAGCATACATTTACAGAGGCTGCCTAAAATTGCATTATTCAGACAGATTGTGAGGTTTCACCTAATGCTTGTTGTACAGGGCTTTCTAGTTGATGCATGCAGTTTGAAAATCTGCATGTCAGACATGTACAGCTATACTGTACTGTTGTTACTCTGTTACCATATGTAGGAGTCACTTTATGCAGAGAATAATCTGGTTGGTGCTATGTTTTAAAAAACAAATACTCTGCTGTATCTGCCTAATGAGCGCTGGCTATGTATTTTTTACACGTAGACTCCAAGAATACTATTCATCCCCTCAAAAAAGTAAAACCAAAACAACTTAAAACTGCATAGGCTGGAAAAAATAGATAGTACACAGGGCTGTTATTAAATAAAGCATCTTACATGTCCTAGTCAGCCTTTGAATTAAACAGAGTTTGCAGGGTGTCTGATGTTTAACTAAAGAGGAGCAATTAATTAATTGGGTGTGAAGCTGCACTGTGATTTTTATGAAAGATTATGAAAAGGGTGTTAAACTTATGGAATCCATAACATTTGGCACAGAGTTGGTTAGTTTTAATTTCACATTCTTGGCTCATTTGTAACCGTCTCATGTACATAAAATGGACAGGAGAAACTCCTTGTGTAACACTTTCCCACTATCTTCTCTTCTTTTCTGTATAAAGCAATAACATGGTTTTAATGAAGACTTCAGGGTTTAGCAAATGAGGAAATATACAGGCTTGGGATTCAGAAGGGCTGATGCTCCATCCGCTCTTTGTTGATGGTGACATGCTCTTGTCATGTTCACTCTCTGTGCTTGAGAATTGCCTGCTGAGAAGCAACAGCCTCATGCTGGCTGAAATTGGTCCGGGGTCAGTATCTTTACCCTTTTTCAGGGAAGGAATGTGGATCCCACTAGCCTCTCCATGGACAACGTATTTCCATTCCTTCTGTTTAATGACCATAATTCCCGTGGTTTGTTCAGTCTTTTTCCAGTCCAGAAAGGTGTGATAACAAGGTCTGATAAACATGTATGAGTTGACACTGATTCTTGGGACAGATGTAAATATAAACAAATGGCTTTCTATGGGACACATATCTATTTGTTTCACTTGGTGGAGGTGGGGGCTAACACTAGGGAAATAACACTGGTTTGTTTTGTTATGAAAGAAGTATTATATTTTTGCCTAAATCTCTGAAGTTCTGGAATTGTATATATAATCTGAAGAGTGATTTATTAGAAAAGCAAGGAATAATTTTCCTTTGTTGTTTGAAATCAATCTCTCCAGATATGCAGCTGTTGTACACATAGAGCCAAAAAGAACAGATGTGGGAAGAAGAAACTGGAGAACTTAAGAACATATCATAAAATAGATTATGCCAAGCCCAGAAACATACATTTCTCACATGTGCGCCCAAGACATAGCTTACAGCAATTTAGATTATAGTATTAAGGGTGGATAGAAGCAAGTTTGAGGGATAGTATGGTCTCATCTAGGACACCTTTATTTTTATATGCACACCCCAATGAAGTTGGTCCCATCAGTGAGGCTATGCAGTGTCAAATGAGACAAAGCAGGATCACCTTAGCACGGAAACTACTACTGCACCTCAAACTCTGTGTGGCTCTGCTCTGTCTGTTCAATAAAACTTAGAGTGTCACTTATTGTATAAAAAGAAAGGGAAGGACAAGTAAATTCCAGCAGTGGAGTTTATGGTACTCTCTAGCTTTTCTGGAGCTGCCATGGCCTGGATGCAAAAGGATTCTTTACTCTGCTGCCTTTCATTTTACTGCGTCCACTTTGCATTCCACTTCGCTGCTGAATTTTCAGGAGTGTTACTTGGTTATTGGTGTTGCTCATGAATTGCAGCTTTAATTGATGGAAACCTTATGTGGGGAAGAGAGCTTCTGATGTGTCTGTGTGTCATTGTCATCATTCTTTCTTGGTGCCATTCGATAGTAAATCTGTTCTTACATTTCTGACAGTGTAGTTGTAGCAGCTGAGCTGATTGATTATATGTAGATTCACACCAGTCTATCAAAAAGAAAATTCATTTACATTTCTCAGGAAAAGCCTTAATTTTTAAAAACTTTTACTGGTAGCTAAAATTACTCTTAAGATTTAATGATACTAATGTTATTTTATGTATCAAGGTTCTAGTCTTTGATACACAGGACATACCTAGCAAATGATAGCTCTGAGGGTTCAAGATGGGTGCCTATGTAATTAGTTCCTTTTTTTTCAGAGCGATGGAATAGTAGAAAAATTAAGGGTACATTGGTGAGTCTTCCTAGAGATTGAGTCCTGTATAAAATTTAACTGATATGCTGCTCAGTTAGCGCTTTTTTCAGTAAGGGCTTTTTACTTTAGCAAAGAGACCTCCTGTTTTGAGCAATAATTGTCTCTTCCAAATATTTGAGCAAATCAGATACTGGTGCTGATCAGTGGAGCTTCATCGCCTGTAGCAGATTAATGCCCCTTCCCATTGCCCAAGGATTTGATTAAATGCTTGTGTAAAGGCAACCTTGTAAAAAAATCATAAGTAAGTTACACTCGCTTTTATGTGACTTTTTCATTTTAGCTGAATTTAAAACGTTTGGCAATAGATGAACTGTGTGGGACAGTGGCTTTTGTTGGGCTGGGTTTTTTCAATACTAAATTCCACTGAGTCCTTCTTGAGCTCTGTGTTGAGAGACATAGTACACTAGCATACTGGAAGAGAGGTAAATACAAGAATGTATGTCATTCAAAAAATGGAAGTTAAAAAAAAAAAGAAAGTTTTTACCTGAGATACTCTCAGATTTTGCTTAAGAAAAAACCAACAACAATGAAAACATACAAACAAACATCAACCCCCTGAAGCAGAGTATGTGGAAAATATAATGACTCGGTAGGAGGCATAATACAGGTTTGCTTCATGTAGTAATCCCTTTGATTTCTTTTTCTTTCATGTGTGATACTATCATTTATGATGCTAGTATTTGTTTGCATGTCTCTAACTACAGTGTTTACTCCCAGGAATTGTTTTGTGATGGGCGATTGCCCCAAATCAAGGATGGCTAGATAACCTTATCCTTAGCAAAAATACCTTGATGTTTCCACAGCAGACAAAATAACAATTACTGATAGAATATAAAAATAAAATGTTTTTTTTCTTTACACGGTAACCTGTAGAAGAAACTAAATGAAATCTGACCTCACATATATTGTAGTTTGTAGCAAAATGTTCACAATCTTGTTGAGAAATCAGGTTCTTTCATTGAAATGCAAACTAAAAATGCATTTGCTGCTGCTTGGTTTTCCCTACTTACCGTGTACTTGGAGACTAGGAGAATAACATCAGCTTGGAGGCTAAAGACCTAATGAAAAAGTATGATTGCCATTTTACTCACTGAAATCTTCACTCAGAATAAAAATTTAGACAGGCTTAAGCAAATATGTTGGTAAATGACAAGTGACACCTGCCAGAGATGTGACTACTGTCATCATTTTGATGTACATTCCACAATAATTCCCTGTGATATCTTATATGTATACCAACGATTGTCCTAAGTCAAATCCCTCTGTAAAAACATACAAGGAGTTACTGGAGGCCATAAAATCCAAGCAGAAGTTTTGCTGTTGTACCTTACTCTAGTTTCATCAGGTATATGTGCTTTCATTGCAGATTTGTTAAATTGTTGTCTCATCCCAGTTGCTTCTAATTCTACAGTTGCCATTTTAGATAAAAAGGGCAGTGCATCTTTCTTTTTGCCTGGGGTTTTGTGCTGTTTCAGTATCTCACAAGAGTATGAAAAAAAAGTGGTACCATAAGGAGTAAGAGATAGGAAGTCCGATTTCCTATAGGTTGTACTTAATGTGTGAGTTTTCTTGTGTCTAATAAATTAACGTAGCAAGCTTTCCTCAGCAGAAGAATTATCTTTCTTCTGCCTTACCACCTGTACGTGTTTAAAACTCAGACACAGTATCCACTACCATTCTGTCAAAACCTCATTGAAATTTCCCTGGAAAACTGGTAGTTATTTTGCAAGATAGACAAATGGATACAGGCAGTTGTATAAACTGGCTTCTTTAGGAAGTGGACTGATAATAAAAGCTGACTTGCTAAATTCAACAGTATGCTAGAGTAGATAACCTGTGCCTCCGTTTGTCATGGAGAGAAGAAGCGAGCGCAGCCCTATTATCGCTAGATTGGATTTGCTGCAACTCGGAAGTGTTGTTCTACTTCTAGGAGATCTCTGAATGAATTTTTTTCTGCAACAGTATCAGCTGGGCTATGATTGATTTGGTTGTGCCTTTTTTTCTTCCCTATTGCATAAGAGATTTCAAAAAACGTTTCTTTCGCAGCCTTAGCTGAAAGGCTGTGTGGAAAAATAAAAAGTCAACAGTGTGTCCTCTCTCAATCCTTCTCTTCCACCCATCAGCAAAATTCAGGAAATTTTAATTGCTGTGTTTCAATTTTGATTTTTTTTTTTTCTTCAAACCACTGAACTTTCCCTGTGGTTGATATCCCTCTATAAATGGGTAATATGGCATTTAATTTCGAAACCTCAAACTATCTATACAGTTTGAATTTCACAATTTAAAAAAATATTACACAAATATGGTCAAAATTCTGGGTAGAAGTCTTGTTCCTTTGGATTCTTATTTTCTAATGACTTGTGGACAGGTGTGGATTATAAATAAATGCAAAAAGAAAATGTTTGATTGTTCCAGTATTCAGAGTTTTCCAGACCTTCTCTAAGGTGTATCTTTCGGGAAGTCTAAAAAGAAGAATGTACTGTGGACAGTTTTCTCTTCTCCTCCTTTTCTCCCTTTTGTATTAATTTCTCTTTCTAGAAGGGAACATCCCAGGAACTCGGGATATTTGAATAAATGAGAGACTGACAGCACAATCTTTTATATGGACAATGACTGTCTACATATAACCTGAACTTCTATAATGCTTAATGATCAAGTGAGCCAAACAGATTGCCCAGAGTAGCTATAGATGGCTTCAAATAGCTCTTTATCAGTCATTTTGGTTTAAGCATACACTTAAGCAGGTATTTTGTAAGTGGCGTTGGCACTGTAGAGATCAGGTAGAATCATGCAATGGTCTGGGTTGGAAGGGACCTCCAAAGGTTGTCTAGTCGAATCCTTTCTGCAGTAAGCAAGGGCATCCTCAACTAGGTCAGGTTGCCCAGAGCCCTGTCGAGCCTCACTTTGAAAATCTCCAGGGATGGGGCCTCAACCGCCTGTCTGAGCAACCTGTTCCAGTGTTCCACTCCCCTTGTGGTAAAGTTATTAAAAAAAAACAGAAAAGCATATGCGTGGAGAAGATGATGACACTTAACAGATGATAAGGTTATCATAACTTTCCCTTGTACTTCACTTCCTCGTGGCTAGACAACGTGATTCTTGAAATGGCACAGGTTATCTGAGTAACTGCTGCCATTGGAGGGAAACGCTCACAACCAGTCTCTGGGAAAGCGTGCATCCCCTCTGCTGCAAGCAGGTTCCTATATGTCTATGCACATGTGCTAGGAGAGTAACATACCAAAACCTAAGCCACGTGATGATGTTACCCAAATGGGATCTTACAAGGTGAAAAATAGCAATTTTTTGTGAGATCTATGCTACATTTGCTCTGTATGGCTACACAGAAGTCAGACTTGGGAAAAGAGCATGTAGTCTAAAAGCGGTGGTTGAAATGTACAGAAAAAAAGAAGAGATTTACACTGGATGTTTTCTCCAGGACCAGAGCTCTGTGTGTATCCTGACAGAACTCCTAAAGCTGAAATTTCTACCAATAAGGTACAGGTGCTGGCAAGAGGTGTGTGGATGTGCTAGTGAGGCCCTGCAGAGGAGTCACCGCTTCCCCCACTGCCAGAGGCCCCCTCACCCCACTGCTGGGAAGCAGAGACCTGCCTGTCTGCTGTGGCTGGAGAGACTGGGAGTTCTCCTCCTTATTAATCATGTCTTTAATGCTCTTCTGGTGGTTTTGGCAGCTGAATTGCCCTCTTACTTGAATTATTTTTGCTACAGAGCTGGAAAACTGGCTCTGAAAATGGTCTGGTTTTAATTTTCATCTTTCATAGTTTGCCGACTCAGGTACCTGTTTCTTCTGACTGTTCTGACTTGCGGCACCTCTCGATCATGCTCCTGCCTTTGCTCCACAGAGCTAGGGAACAGCCAGCAACCTTTCAGAGACACCCAGCTGCTCTGAGATTTGCCGGGATGAGCAAGCTGTGTCTGATGCCTGTGATGGCCTCAGGCAACTCTGGTTGCTTCTGGATTTTAGAGTTACTTAAAGATGTTTGCTGGAGCCTCTGGGTCCTGCGTTAGACAGTAGCTCATCCTCTGAAAAGCTGCCATTAATTCAGACCCATGGAGATATGTCTACGTGACAGACTTGAGCAGGCCTGTCTTGCAAAGGCTTAGAGGGATTAGTATTGTCCAACTGGTACACGCCTTGTGTAGATGCAGTTGAAACTTTTTACTGGAGCAGACTGGTAATATTTCATTGACAGTGGCAACTGAGAGGGTGGCATTCATAACAGAAAAGTTGCTTCTGTCCTGTTTCTCCATGAAGTGAAAGTTTCTGTTACAGCATAGCAGTATTCCTGTGTCAGCAAGGGGCTCTTTTGATACTGTTTTAGACTGTAGATTGCTTGCTGGAAGGAGTTGTCTGAAGAACAGTTACCTCAAGGTGACTGTGACAGTCAGAGCTGTCCTGATGAATGCTCTGTGCAGCACTGAACCAGGGGGCTCAGACTGGTCACCTTCACCCTACCATCTGCAGACCTAGCAGACACCACCAAACCACAGGTGTTTTTACAGGTTTAAGCAGCAGTAGTTAACTCTGGAGGATGAGCTACTACCAAGATTCTTATCTGGTTGTTTTTGTTTATTCCTAATGCTTGTTTACTGGAGATGAGATATCCAAAGTATCTCCTGAAATAACTTTCTCACTAGACCTAAGTCTTGCAAATGTTTTCCGATGCATTCCTGTCTTCTCTCTTCAGTTCTGTAAGAGCTTTATGCTTAAGCCAGTTAAAAAACACTTCCTGGTCTCATGTGTGCTAATAGTCCTTAATCATAAACATGCTTTAGCTGTACAGACTTACTGCTGTATGTGTACCTTTTCCTTTAAAGGTACCTAGGCAGCTGGAAAAGGTTCCCTTAAATGGAGATCTCGATGAGGGGAAGAAAAGAAAAAAAAAACAAAAACCAGAAAATGTTCATGAAGAGTGTAACTGTCCTAGTTAATGACCTCCCTGAGAAGCTTATCAAGCAAATACTGAATAGTCTTTGAACTTGCCCTTAACACAAGCATTGATATTGGGCTCATCAGTGCTGCAGAATTACAGTATACTTCAGGGAATTGTTTATCACTGTGATCCTCAAAACCAGGAAGACTGGAATGATTAGAGGCAAGTATCAGCCATTTTGCCCTGGCATGGGCTGGGTTTTCAAACAATTTTGAGATGATGAAAGATATGTTCTAATTTACTTTATGGATGTTATCCTGCCTTTAAGCATCTGTGAACTAATACTGTGTTTACATAGACTAACTCTCTCTCTCTCTCTCTTTTTTTTAAATAAAATAATTTCCTGCATTTTATTCTTCTTTTTTTTTTTTTTAATTTTATTTCCTTGCAACATTTGTGGTTGCAGAATGAGGTATATCCAAACTAATGTTCTTTGTGGCTTGGTCTTTAATCTGTCTGCAACCTTTGAGCCTCTTTGTCTCTAGGCTTCCGTGAGTCCTTTCCTAAAGTGATTATTTCAATAGACTAAGCAATGAACTTTGAGTTGGATTTTGTAGAACTCAGCATAATTTTATATTCTGTCTGTAACTAAACAGTAGTTGGAAGAATATTTTACTCTTATAAATTACTTTTATTTTCAAAGAATTTCAGAAGTGAATTCACTGATCATCGACTCTTTCCACATCTGGAGTGGCACACTGCTGCCAGACAGTTTACTGAAGGCAAAACATTGTCATGCTTAAAGTTCATGCTTACATGTATGAGACACATTTTTCCTGTGCACATTGCGGGTAGACCATTCCAACATGAAACTGGAAGGAAAAGCAGAAACTAATGACAAAAGGTGGCATCATAAGAAGCAGTACTCTCTTCTGTGAAAATGGTGAATTTTATTATCTACCTCGTCCAGTGTGACTAGTTGTTTGGAGAACAGCTGTTCACCACAGATTGGGCACTGTTCCAGCTGTGTGACATTATCGACATGCCCTGATTGTCAACCATTTCTGCCTACAGTTTTGGCCTACATGCTTCATATGTTCATTTTGTCAGCTTTTGGGCTGAGGGGAGACTCGAGCCTGCGTGAAAGTGAGATGAGTGTACTTCTTTTACAAACAGGACTTCTCATTTCACACATCCTTACTGCAGCTTTCCTCTTTCAGTGGGTTTTCAGAAAAGCCAACAAGGGGCTCCCTCAATCTGAGGATCAAGTTGCAAAAGTTGTTTCTTGTTGTTTTGTTTTTAAATTTATTTATCAGTCCTGGGTCAAATAATCTTCAGTAGCTAAAACGAGATCCAAATCTTTTTAAAAAACAGTGAATTTCTGAATGTTTGAGTTCTGCTGAGTTTTTTTCTGCGTGGTCTCATGAAATTATATCTGTAACGCTTTCGCTCTGGATTTTAGAGTTAGGGTCAGTACATTGGCATGTACTTAGTTGAAGGGTTTTTGGAAAGGTTACAAAAATAGCTCTGTTACATTCACTGAAACATGACTGACTCACTTGGAAATAAAACCTGTGCTAAGGAACCATAGGAGAGAGATGATCTACAGCTGCCCCAGATTTTGTGTGTGCTTTTTGGTCTCTCTTTGCACTTCAAAAGCATTATGTAATTGTCAGAATGAATCAATGAGTTAACGCCTGTATGGAGAACCCTAAATCAGAAAGGTTAGTTGCTTGAGAGCAAAACCAAAAAATAGCAAAAATCCTTTTATTTTTAGTCCTACAGTAGACATATTTGACACTGTTATGCCTTGTTCTCTTCCTTCTTGTTCTAAAGCAGGGAGATGTCTTAGTCTCTGGTGTTGCATTGCAACAGCCATGCGTGGGGCTGATTCTCCTTTGAGCAGGTGTATTGTGGTCAGAGCCTGAATGAGAGCCAGGGACCTTGAACCTCTGGCACAGGAGGAACAATTTACAATCTTGCAGGGAAAAACAGTGATAGATGTTCCACTCCAGCAGCTGCTTGTGCTTTCAATGCTCCCTTGAAAAATAAGCATTAATAAAATAGCAGAGGACTAACGTATTTTGGTTTTGGTTTACCTCGTTTTTAAGTAGCTCAGTATCTGCTTCTGAGAGCTCCAATATCATTTGAACAATCAGTGCTCAGAGAGAGGAGCTTTATGTTTCCCTCAATGTTAAAGGACAAGAGCTACCTGCCTAGCCGGTGGATGTGATTAATTGTCAGTTGTCTGTAGTAGAGGAGTTATGGCTTGCTGGCTTTTCATACTGACTTGTCTGCCTTGCCTCTCCTACAAGGCTATGAAAACATGAGGAGGGGGTAGGGGTGTAGTAGAATTTATTGGTGTGTTGCTGATATACAGTGAAATGCGTGAAAATAAAAATAGTTGTCCTTTTTACACTGATCTGCATCCACAAATAAGCAGATTACAATAAAGCATAAGGTAAACCTCTTATTTTTTTCACAGATAAGAGTAGTCATGAGAAGATCAGTTTCCAAAACTACTACTTTGCCAAATGCAACATTTCTGTATATCTGCTAGTGTGAAACCAGCAATGGAACAAATCTTTGTCTTTTAATGCCAGTGTTCATTCTTTGTTCCTTCAATAGCTGCTCAGAACACCATTGATAGGTATTCATCTGGTCTGCTTGAAAGAACTATTCTCTGTATTATTCCTGTGACATGGGCTGGGGAAAGTTTTGTAGAAAACTCATGTATAATAATAATAATAATAATAGTAACTATGACTACTATTATTTTATTATTATAAAAATTTTAAACCCAACTAGTTAGTTGTTATTACTTATTTGAAAATAAAAAGAAGACACTTTAAAAAAATGGGTCCTTATCATCGTCATCATCTGCAATTCTTATTTTTGAGCCTCATACAAACACAGAAAAGTGCCAATTTTTATACTAATTAGGTGTCTTTATTATGTCCAAGGAAGTCTAGGCTGTAGTCCTAGCTATATTATTAACCTATGTTCAGGTAATGATGGTGATCATAATCATCTTTTTATTGGGGAATTTGGGGAGTATAGGATGGTAGGGAAGCATTTTAACACCAGAACTGGGATCCTTATCAGGTGTCCTGCACTCCAAACCTTTCTTCTGCTCTTCGTTTCTACATTATTATTATTATTGTCTTCTTCCATGTGTCCTTCTTAGCCTGCTCTTCTGACAGCCCAGCTGGTACTATTCATAATTGGCAGGCCATTCAGGGCTTAGGCAAAAAATAGCTATAAATTAAACTACGACTGACTGACCACTCTCTCCCCTGCCTTGCACCTTCTGTATATACTTCCATGTGTGGAAAGTGAGTGGGAAATTATATCATTGTGATCTAGTAAGGTTTCACTTATATTTCGCAGGGATGTAAAAGTGTGCTGAATGTACATGGCTAGTATGGTATAGACACAGAGCCAATAATTTGCATTAAGGCTTGAGTGCTGGTTCTTGCTTTGGTTCGTGCCTTCCACTTTTTGTGTATTTCTTTCATTTTAATTATTTGTAATATTAATAATACATCAATCTTTCCTCTGTTGTGTCTCAGAGCGACATATGATGGTTTGGGGGTTACTTGCTCCTCCACTCTATGAAAATCACCCAGACTAGACTCAGCCAGTTGGAAGTCAAAGAATGAAGCTTTATACACTTACTTTATTCTTATTATTGTACACTAAGCTTTATTCACTGCTTAGCACAATATACAAGCAGATATTTACAATACATGACAAAATGCATACAGCCATATATACAGAAATATATAAGTTAAAAGTAATACAGAAGCACAACACCCCTCCCAGAAATCAGAGTCCCCAGGAGGGGCTCCCAATCACCCTTCCACCTTCTTTCCACCCCTCTACCTTATCCCAGGGTCTGCCTGAGGCGCAGGGTGCGTTTCGAGAATCGGCAAGGGAGGTTAGAAGCAGAATGATTAGTTGGGTTAACAGCAGAAGCCCAGGGAGAAGACACAGAGCAGCTCTGACAGAGACACTCTGTCTTATCTATGTTTGTGTCCTTGTTTTTATACATCTCAGCAAGCCTATGAGTGAAGTAGGCATCACCTTTGTTTTTCTTTTCACAGCCCTTAGTCTAATTTTTCTCATTAAAATATTCCAATTAGCCTCAAACCAGCACAATCCACCGCTGTCTATTTTACTCAGAGTTTTGCTCAACCAGCACGCAACCGTATCATGAAAGTTAAAAATTAGGTGTTATTACTGTATTTACTAAGCATTAGGAACCTAATTATTCTAGGTAGAGATACCTGGAGAGTATACTCATAATTTTAGATAGTGTTTCACCTAGACAGTGAATTGGATTTGAAAGGGGAGGGGATATTAAGCTGTTACAGGCTATGGAACAGCAGCTTTGGAAATCTGAATAGTGATTTAATAATGAAAAAGAGTCTAAGAGCATTTAAAAGGAAATAAAAAGCAACAAAAAACCCAACAAAAGTCAAAGCTTACAGTGGTCTTTACCTGGTACAGTACCAATTAATAAAATACTTTTGAAATGTTAATTATTAAGATGAAAGACTAATAATTAGTCTGTAATTATTTGTGTAACCAACTGCCAGAACTGACCTTACAGCCATTTTCTTTGTTTTGGAAAGGATGATGGGCAGAACAAGAAGGCTGCCATTCATCCTTACTGCTCATATGCAAGGTATAATCTCCACAACTGGTACTGTAACTCAGACAGAAAGTCTGACAGGTAAGTGTGACCATATTGAGTGAATGGGAGACATGCTTATATTTAACCTCATCTTAATTATTCCCTCTGAAAAATGAAAAAAGGTTTTGGAAATTTTCATCATAGTTTTGGCGTCTGTTTTGTTGATTGTGTGGTGTTTAGGTTCTATACCTTGCTAAAGGGGAAATTCTTTGGAATCAGGTTTACAAAGGAGTCTGTGTCCAAGGTTCTGGCCTAGCATCTGCAAATGGGGTTGAAGCTCTTCCGAAGTCTATTTTTGCACTAATGGCTTCCTTTAGAGCAGGCATCCAATTTCTCTTAAATCCTTTTAGGTCCAGTTGACCCAGGAGAAGGAATTCATAGCAGGAATTTTCCATTCCTCCTGTATCCAACCATTGTACAAAGTGAAGTTCAGCCCCTATGGGTAAATTATTGTGTTTGGTATAAATGTCTTCAGACTTTAGCAATTGCAAGATATGTAGCCAGTCTAGTTTTAATGTTCCACCCATCTCTGCCAGGAACTGTGTCTCCAAAAAGAGTTTCTGGGATGAGTTTTGACTAGATGTTATCAGAGCTTTCTCTCTTTACATTTACTCTTTTCCACACATGCTTGCTGGCACATTTGTTACATCATTGGGTAATTGCTGCTCTGTACTGCTTGAAGACCTTGATCTTCCACAGAAGTAACTTGCAGTTCCTGTGTAGAAGGTAGAAGCTTCATTTTCAAGGCTACTATAAAGCTTCTGTTCTTGAAGAAGGTAATGGATTTCAAAGCCCTAAGAACAGCTCTCAGTGGGATCAAGCTGAATATTGCCCTGAGGCACATCAATAGCTTTTGAATTTATTTTGGGTTTTTGTTTGTATGTTCATTTGGTTTGCTTTTTTGTTTGTTTGGTTTGGGTTTAGGTTTTCTTGAGGGGGGGTTGTCGGTGGTGGTTTTTACCTGGATTTAAATTAATTGATACAGACTAAAGCTTCTCAAGACTTGGAACATTAGGAATACCCTCAGAGTGGATTTACTAGCAGAGGCTGGTGTGCAGGATCAAAGATGCATAATAGACTCCTTACTGCATGGACCAGCCTCAAAGAACTGAGTTGTGTCACAAGACAGAAGTCAATGGTGATTTTTTTATTTGTTATGTGATGTATTTTGAATGCTTGTCAGAGCTCTGCTGTAACTGGTTTTGTTGAGGATTGTTTAATTCATACTTGACTGGCTTATCATAAAATTGAAGGTATATATTCTGTGTTTGGGTTATTTTGAACTGAAAGCATGTAGTTAGCTTCACACACTTTCTTTGTTGTAAAAGAAGACAGAATTTGAAAATGTGTACTTTTGAGATTGAAAAAGAGTTTGTGTGTGTTTGACAGCCACTCTTTGTACTTCTTTGAAGAATGTACAGAGTATGATAGTGTCACTGGACTGAAACAAAAGGCAAAGAAGGAATTAGTGTTTTGTAGTGCCCTGATGTAAAGTTGATGGTTCACTTGTTTGGGGACTTAGCTTCCTTTTGCTGTTTGTGATGTTGGGGAAAACAGGCTTAGGTTCTCTCTAGTTTTGTGTTTGTTGTGCAAGCACGCAGCAACATGTTGAGAGGCAGCTATAATCCAAGCAGTTGAAAGGGTAAACCAGACTAGCAACTGTACAACCTGAAAAGCTGACTTTAGGACAAGGAACAAGGAGGAATCCAAGGGAAATTACTCCAATGTATACCTCATTACCACATTCTTCTTCCTTTTCTATATTTTTAATGAGTTGCTATCATTCCTGGTGAGCCTGCTGTCTTGGCTCTTATGCTTTTGTTTTTCCTGCATGCTGAAATGTGGTTAAAAGCATGAGAGATGGGGAAAATATGTTCATATTGTTCGGTAGTGGGTGAATACCTGAACCAATTCCAAGTGAACCACCTTCTAGACTCATCAGCCTGCTGCCACACCTGAACTAATTAGCCTCACAAAGATGTTTTTATTTACTATGAGGAAGTCCCCAGAAGTTGTGCTATGTGGGAAGAGGAGTTTAAATCATTCAAGTAACCCCTTTCTACTCAGTTTCTGTCAGAATCATTCTCATCTTTACTCTCTATGTAAAATTGAAAGCAAACTGATCATTCCAGCTTTTATAAACTGTTGGTATGATCACTTTTTCTAGGTTAAATGATTTATGATGTTTTATCTCAGCCTTATAAACAGGAAAAGCCAGACTAAAGACAGAAGAGATACTAATTAGAGAATGATAGAAATACAGATTTCAAGCTGCCACACTAGGGCAGTGAATTTCAACAAAGGAGCATCCCTTTTATTACAACTTAAGCCTTAGTATATACTAGAAGACTTACGATATATAATTATGTTTAATTGCAGAAAACAGGGTATAGGAAAACTAAGCCTTCACAGCCATATTTGTCAGAAGCTCAAGAATGGGATTGCCAATAAAGGTGAAAGTAGGAAGTAAGCCCTTGTGAGGATTGCCTAAGAGACACTCCAACTTCCCCAAGGGGAGATGAAGAGAACCTGGAGCTTCAGCCACCAAGGCATGGGACAAAAGTAAGCTGCTGAGTGCAGGCTGGAGCTGCATACCCCATAAAGTAGCTGAGGGAGAAGCTAATGGTGAAGTATGATCTGATGATGTGTTTTACTGTTTTATTGTTTAAGAAAATGTTTAACTTTACATTGGTGATGTATATTTGCAATGGGATGGCTTAACGGGCTCCAGAATTGTCTCTCAGCCGCCATGAATGGTGTTTTCTTGAATGTATGTTCAAGGAAATGCTTTTTTTGGGGGGATCGGTAGCACTGGATTCTGATCTTAGAGAAGGAACATTTTTAGTATACCGTGAAAGGATACAGAGTGAAGCTCCATGTTACTTCACAGCATTCTTAAATATCAGGAGGATTTCTTTACTGTGTGGAGGATTCCCTTATGCACACGGCCTCCCCCTGCATGCTGTCACCTGCAGACAGCATAGTTTTTTGTTTTGTTTTGTTTCTTCCCATCCTTCCCAAACTGGTCACTGAGAAAGGACATGTCCTGCCTCAGCTAGTGTACAGGGCTGTGATCAGTCCTGTTAGCAGGGAATCCTGCACTTGTCCTAGTTTATTTTACGATGTCTCCAAATACATAGGATTGCCTAGCTAGTCTAGAATGAGTCTGTTCTCATGAGTGTATTTGTTATGTCTGAAAAACTAAAGCTTAGTACAAACATTAAAAAGAAAAATATAGCTTAGTTAATCATGAGGGCTGAACCCCCCACAGTTCATTAACTGAAAGCAGATTCCTCAAAGCTGCAAGAGTTACAGTGTGTTTTCTGGGTTTGGGTTGTTGTGTGTGTGTGGTTTCTGAGACAGGGTTGTTTGTTTAATTATAATAGTGTGGGTTTTTCCTCATGAAGGCACTTACCCGACCATCTTTGGGTTATATTTTGAATTTTTGCTTCAAATCATGGGAATCTTATAGAATTTCTGAATAAAAATAATTAGGTATTTTGCATGATGCTTTTTCTAATCACACTCTTTAAAAGCCTTATCTAGTTTCCCTTTAGTTAAACATCCAAAAAGAAAATAGATACTAATGGGCACTCTATATTAAATATTTCCTGTTGCAATAATACCTTATTATTTCAATACTTTTTATTATCTACCTTTATTATTTCTATAGGTAGAAAACTGTACTCTATTTCCCCTTTTTTACAGATGTGACACCCAGAGACAAATAGACTTCCATCTTTACATCTCTTTTTACAAGCATCAGAGCCCAGGATATAGTGGTGTCAGAAGCTAAACTTCACTTTTAGGTTTAGAGTGGACCACACTTCTTTTCTTTCAGCTCAAGTGCCTCCAAATAGGATTTGGAAAACTTCATTCCACAAGCAAAAGCTTCTTGTGCATGCTTTCCCTCTGCTGTTTCCGATACAGTTTTGGTAGAGGTTGTTTATGATCTCTTTTAGTAGCAACTTCTATTAAATCTGGAAGTTTTCAGGGAGAGAGTAGTTAGTGAGAGACTCACAAAAACAGTATGTGTGTGAAAATAGGAGGTCTCTACCTCCATTTTTAGTACTGTGAGTTGTCATGGGCTCCATTCCCAGCTGACAGAGGCACTAAATGAGCCTCCATGCAACTCCATTCCCAACTGAGCTAATGGGGCCAAAGGTTTGCTATCTTTATTCCCAGCTGCCAATCAAGAAAACAGTTTGTCTCCATTGCTGCCATCTCTTCAGGGACGTTCAGAGAGTGCAGCTGAGTTTACCCATACAGCACTAAAGCTAGGATTTTGGTTTATCGTAGATAAAGGAGAAATTGTTCCATGTTTATATGATGCACAGTTTTCACATCTGCAGTATTAAATGTGCAGCTGTAGCACTGCAAAGCTTGGACTGTTGTCTTGTATTTGAAAGATTCTGGGTTTTTTGTAATACACTGGCTTTCAGTAGGGAATCTCTTTGCTCAAAATACTGGGATGAAGAGCCATTTGGCCCTCACCTTGTGAAAGAGATTTGGAGCAAGTTGCTGTTTTGTCCTCCTAGACTGGGGGACACAAAGCAAACTCTGGCTGACACCTTTGAGAAACAAGAGAGTGTTTCCATATCTGTCTCCTTTGCATAATCTGGGAGATCTGAATTAAGTTTCATGACATATTAACACTTTAAAGCTGAGTTAATACACTGTGTTGTATAATATATTATGTATGACTTGGGCATCAGTCGTGCTAGAGCAGCAGCAGCCACAGACTTGAAAATGTCTCTTTCAGTGACAGAAATCCTAAACAATACTGAAACAAAATTCCATTGTCATAATTTTATTTTGTGTTCCTTGTCCCATTACAGCATCTCCTACTTGAAAAACCACTCATGTTCAAGCCAGCTAGCTTCCTCTTCTCTCCTCCATGTACTTGTCACAAAGTCCTCATTCCACATCTTTTATATTCCAAATACTCCCATGGTGCTGCATGGTAATTTTAGTTTGCAACATCAGAAGCGTTAGGATTCTCTTAGCTTTGCTATGCCTAGGCACGACAATGTGGAAAAGAACAATGATGAGCATTAACATTTATAGTAATGATGTGCTACAAAGAAGAATAAGAAACTAAAAGAAAATGAATCCCAGTGTGTTGGTTTTTTTCCTTCTTGTATACCTGTATTTCATGCTTCCAAATACAGCTAAGATATAGTGTGTTTTATCAGAAGCTGTCCTGTAAACTCTACATTGGGCTGACATTGGATACTATATATATATATAGGCAAATATGTAGTCAGAGGTTTAATGGTCTTAATATAACTCATCTTAAGCCTGATTACTTTGTTTCAAAATTAGACTCTTAGAACATATTAATTATGGATATATCCCCAGACAACATGGCTGTCCGTGGGGGATTTCTGCCCTTAACTCTGATTAGCATTAGCAGGAACTATCCATGTAAACTCCTGGAGGAACAAAAAGAGACATTTTCTGCTAGCTACAATTTTCTTTCAGCATATAGAATATTGAAATGTTCTGGGGGTAAACTGATAGAGTGCTTGACAGCGATAGTCTGAAACCTTTCCTCTCTGTGGTGGATCCTGGATCTGATAAAAACACATTACAATATTACACAGAATATTCTGTATTTTTAAGCTCATGTGAAAAAGGAATACTCCTTTTTGTTTAGCTGGCTGGTTTTTATTGCTGTCTTTCTTTTCTAACCTGAATTAGACATTAGAGAATACACTTTTGTTGTTTTGGTTGGGAGGGTTTGGTTTTGTTTTGAGGGGTTTGTTTGTTTGTGGGTTTGGCTGGTTGGTTTGGGGTTGGGTTTTTTGTTTGTTTTGGGATTTTTGTTTGTTTTTTGTTTCTGCTTTTTTTTTCTGGAAGCACTGAACTAAGAAATGCTAGTACTATATAGGTAAGATCTACGTGACCTGGTGTTGTGGCCACTAATTATCCACTTTTCATTATTTTTGGACAGACAGGGTGGGTTGTGCAAGAAGCTAGATAAACTTGAAGATTATTTGGCTCATGTTGACTGAGCCTTCTGAGCTCTAGCATAAGCTAAGCATACAATAATTAAAAAAAGTTTCTTAGTGATGGAGAATTTACTACATCTTTTGACAGTTCATCTTGGTAGCTAATTACACTTAAAACATACTTTTAATCTCCACATTGAACTTGCAAATATTGGATTCTGTTGTGTGTCTGCCCACTAATTTAGAATCTTCTGACATTTCTTCTTCGTGTCTAGTCCCTTAAAGATCATAGTCTTCTCTTTGAAGCAAAATACATTTAGTTGAGTATTTCATTGGAAGGTACCTTTTTTTTCCCCCCAGACCTAAATGATTGTTGCTCTGCTCTGCACTATTTCCAAGTTAATTAATTTAAATTTATATACTTCAATTAATGGTATTGTAGTTTCCCAACTTGCCTGCTTTGTTCACAGAGGCATCGTGGTTTGGTTGGCTTCATTCATGTTCACATCTGCAGCTGTCTCTAGCTAAGAAAATAGTGCATATTTTCATGTCTGTGCTCCCAGAGAAAGGTCTGATGCCATTGATGAACTGATGGAAAGAGCAGGCAGGCATGATCCAGAATTCAACCTAAAGGTTTTGTTGTCTAACACCATTCAGAAACTGTATCCAGAAATACAGCAGGATCTATTCCAAATGATCGTGTCTATTCTTAGTAACAGCTAAATCTTATGATCATCATGGTAGACCCGTGTGATGGGAGGGCTGTGTTCCAGGGGTGAGGAGATAAGGCATGCATAATGCATGTGTTATCATCGGAGGGCACCTCAAGGAGGAGAAATCATAGCTTTATGGATATGAAAGGAAAATAATAAGATGTAACATTCCTGTAGTTGTGCCAGCTGCTTTGCAGTCGCAGGAGGGCAACAGTACTCTTACCCAAAACAGTAGTAACACAAGAAAAGTAGTTCTGTCATTTTCTGTCAGTCCATTCTCTGCAAAGAATGTAAATCAACATCTAGGATTAGATGAATGATGAGGTTTTCAAAGTAGTGCACTGAATGTGGTGGGTACACAAATAGATCCAAATAAGAAAAGTCATGGGTTTCTCACAAGGAACCACAGAAACTGATCATCCTCACCCAGTTGCTTCCAAGCCCTGCCTGACCAGCTTCATGCAAGGGAGCAGTTTGAAATCACTTGACTTGATTTAATCTTTTTCTTCTTGTACTTCTAGAGTAGTTGCAAATGTACTCTTCTGCATCATTCAAAAAGCAAGGAAAACCGTGTGGTGTGGTGTGGTGTGTGTGTCTCCCACATTATATAGAAATAAAAAAAAAAAAAAAA